>PVJA010022935.1:0-33683 GCA_004027025.1 Myocastor coypus
CACAGAACACTTCTATGTGTCTGTCTTTCATGTAGGAATTGTGTGTTTATTAATGAAGAAGCTTGAGCAATAAATACTGTTGACATCTATATTTGTCACCTGAGACAAAAGCAGAATGAGCTATTAGAAACCTTTCCTAGTCATGCAGTGAGCAGCACTACAGCAAGAATGTGGTCCCAGGAAGTTCATCTGCACAGTCAGTCCTTGGTCACCTTTTATCATCCGTGTTCAGTCATGGTTTATCACAGGCCTGAATGCAAATCTTTGCTCCAAATTTTTGATTGTTTTTTTCATCCAGACTTTTATTTATTTGTTTTATTCAACGTTGTCATTTGGGGAGGCAAATATTGCTGTAAATTTACTTTTTGTTCTTTCTTTCCTTTTTTTTTTTTTTTTTTTTTTGAGACAGGGTTTCGCTATGCAGTTCAGACTGGCCTTGAGCTCACTTTTGTAGCCCAGGCTGGTCTCGAACTCGCACCAATTCTCCTGCCTCAGCCTCCCGAGTGCTGGGATTACAGGCGTGTGCCACCACGCCTGGCTTGTTCTTTCTGATTGTTTTAAATGTTAAAGATAATAAAAACAAAATGATATCGAATTTTAAACCAAGATGATCGTAAATTAATAGTGGTCATTATATTCTTCACTGTTATCTGCAAAGTAGTTGCTCTGACTACCAAATAGAGGCATGGAAAGTTGATTAAACAGTATAAGCACTAATTGTTCCTTTCAATGAACTTCTGGTAAGTAGTAGTATAATTATCTTAATTAATATACGCATTAAAATTTCCTACTGTTCTACTCCATGCATCTTGGAAAAAATTCATCTCTTGAAAAAAATTAATATATGCGTTATATATCCAGATACACACACACACACACACACACACACACACACACACACACACACACAATTTTTCCTTCTCCCATCCCAGCTGTTTTTTCTTTTTAAGCAATTTATTTACTTTCACCATACCTATTGTGACTTTTGGATCTTATATACTTTTTCAGTTTCTTACACTAGGGAAAAAATATGTTGTTAGCACATGTGAGTCTGATATATTTCATTTATGAATATGCTCTCTAGTTGCATTCATTTACCTATGAAAACCTTATTTTTTATAAGACTTAAATATCTTTTAATATTTAAAAAAATTGCAGTTTATAAAAAGGTTCTATAACACCTAACTTCTGAGAAGCTGATCATTTGTTTCTAGCCTGACATTTTCTGAACCATCAAGCACAAAATCTGAATAAGGCTGGTCTTATAATTTTGCTTTTTGGGGAAAATAACTATACTTTTGTATGCTCTGAGATACCATTCTTCAGGATTCTATTGAATGACGAGTTGAGCTGCTTTATAAATCATTCTATTTTCTTTCACTTTTTATACTGTTTAATAGAAAATTGGGAAGCAATATTTTCTCTTCTGATGTTTTTCAAAGTAAGAAAGCTTTATGAGCTCAAAATTTAATGTTGTCTCTCAGTCTATTGTCTATTAAAAACAAAAACTAATAAAAATTTGCCATGTTATCACTATTTTCAAAATTGAAATTATTTTCCAGATCAATAAATATTATGTTATCACTGCCATTGCCTTAAAATATTTTAAAGAATTGAGTTAAGGCAGCCTGACTAGCTTTAGAATTTAACAAATAGCAGAGAGAAAGGTGACCTCTTGATTGTTAGATCAAATGAAGTTGAATTTTGACCTGTGTGTGTCAGCCATGTCCACAGTCAATGACTAAAGTGATCTACTTTTTGCTGGTTTGAGGATTTTTTTTTTTTTTTTTTTTTTTTTTGTCAGCCTTAAAGGTAGATTTTTGCTCCATTGCTTGGTTGTCAGGTAGTTTCTTTGACTTCACAGTTGAAGGCTGAAGAGTTGCTCACTTATCAGTCAAAGATGTGCTCCAGGTAATGACAGATAACAGAGACATTAGATAATTCCGGTTAAGATGTTGAAGAATAGAACTGTGGTGTTTCATTTAATCAGGCTGACCATTCAGTTCATTAAGTTTTGTCAATCATAATTGCTACTTACTAAATGGCTTGGAATATATGGAAATGGTCCAGGTTCTATGCCAAGTCAGGCAAAAGGCTTTATTTGGTTTATTCCCTGGGACTGAAAAGCAAACATAATTTTCAAATATAAATTTGAATAATTCATATACCAAAAATGACAGAGATAACTGCATTCTGTGGTATGAAGGACTGTTTGAGAACATTTAACAAAGGAGTTAGGAGGATGTCACCCTGCCTTCCAGCTAGTTAGAGATAATTCATCCATGGGGGATGTTTTAAAGAACAGTTAGAAAGAGTGGGGAAGAGGCTGTGAGTAGGCTTGATCTGAGCTGGAAAAGTGTAGGAGTGGCCCAGAAATGGGAAGATATAGGTGTGGGGTGCTAGTACCTGAGCCAAAATAAAGCATGGACCTACCAATAATTATGAAGATACAGAAGGTGGAGCTAGAAAATTAAGACTCTTTTAACTATCTGGAATAAAGTGATTTTTAGACGAAGCCACCATGTGGCTATGAATACATGTTTGCACCTGGAAAACTATATCAATTTGTTAGGTTTCAATTAACATTTCATCTTGTAATAAATTAGTCATTAATTGTATTCTAGAACACATTCTTAACCTCTGTCTAAAGTACTTAGAAACTACCCGTTCAAATTTCATTTACACTTGGAGATAGGCAGATTATTCCCTAGAACATTGTCTGAATGCTGCTGAGAGATGTAATTTGACTCGTAAATTAATGGTTTCTGGCGATCTTAATGTTAACATAACATTCGGAGACATTGCTCATCAGGGGTGCAGTAACATGTTTCACAAGATGCAACAGACAAAGGCGTTTAATGAGTTTGGGCTGTGCTGCACATATTGTGTGCAATTCTGTTCAAACTGTTACAGGCTTTCTGCCAAGAAATGTAAGAGAAATTGCTTACAAGATTAGAAGAAGAAGCAGCCTTGTTCCCTGCTGTGTACCCTTGCAATTGGTTTGTCAACAGTTGTAGAAAATTTTGGTAGAGACAGTAAACAATTAGTGTTAATTCGGAGGGAGGCGACTCCCTTCAGAAGGACTATGGAAAGAAAAACACAGTTCCTCTTTGGGTTATGTTGCAGTTACATTCAGATAAATTCATTGTAAATGGAAAATAACCCAATCAAAAAATAAATCTAATACATCGAACTTATTTAACTTTCTAAGCTTATTTTATCATACTTTTTGAATTTGCTCAGAACATTTAAATTAACCTGTGGTTGAACAATACAGCTCACATAAAGCCTATTTTATAATAGATGTTTGAAAACCCATGAAGTTTATTGAATACTTGTATGCAAAATATTATTCATGTAGTCTGGTGTTTAATAATCATATGTCTGGCGGGGTTCTGTGGCTTGCTGCCGCTACACAGTATCCCAAGAAAGTGAGATGCCATATATGGCTAGCCTGAAAAAGGGCCAGCATTTAAAATTCTACATACAATTGTTACCAAATGCTGTTGCTTTCACACCACTGTAAAAATTGAAAAATCCTAAGTCAACCCATCCTAGATTGAGGACCATCTGTGCTGACTCCGGTATGGTCTTTCCTCTCTTATGATGAGTTTCACTTTTAGTAAGTAAGGGCTACAGCTACAACTTGTTATTCATGTTCATTCACAAAGCTGTGTAAATACACCCCGTGATAAATTCTGTTTGGTGTATTTTTCCAAAATGAGATGGGTAGATTCATGGCCAGTTTAATATTCCATTTTCATAAATATATAACAAAATTTTAAAATATTCATATCTCATTAGAATTTAAAAATAAATAAATGACAAATAAAGTTGTGGCCCATTAATAATCCACAAATGAATTGTGGCAAAAGCTGCTGTCCTAAGCTTAGAGGGTGTAGAGATATAAGCATTGTTCCTGTGTTAAAGAGCTTTATAAAATCAAAAAATGAATATAAAAACTTAAATGTACACAATTAGAATGGTTTTCTTTAACAGATTTGGTAAGTTATTTGGGACATTTTTTGTAGTAATCAACTTTTATTTTTAGAAAATCTTCTCTATCAGTGTATCAATAGCCTGTATAGTAAGTAGGCTTAGCTTTCTTGTTACAGGACTATAAAACATTTTAGCTGTCCTGTATTAAACTGTTTACAATATGACAAAACATATGGAGAATCCTGTCTACACACTACTAATTTAAATTTAGCAAAATGCCTATGAGATAATTACTATTATCAGCATCATTTTACCTAAGGAAAAATCAAGCAATTAGGGAAATTAGGAAACTTGCCCAATTCCAATATCTGGTAAAGGGTAATATAGAAAGGTTCTTAATACTCAATCAACTTGTGGGACATTGTGTATACTACCATTTGTACAATAGCTAAATAAAGGTTTGCAATGGGTAGAACTGAATTGTAGAATGGTGCAGAATTAGAGGATTTTAAAAAGAGTGCATATGTTCTATTTTGGAAGACATACAGATGAACTAAGATCAACATTTAGACTTACTGCATTTGATACTATTTTTTAACCACTTGTAGGGATAGTTTACTACCGTTAAGTACATTTCTTCACATTGGTGTGCTAATATTGCCAGTATCCATTTCCAGAAGCTTTCATCATCCTAAACCGATGTACGTACCTATTAAATAACTTTTATTCTCCTGTTCCAGTTTCTATTCTATCCCATATCATGTCTAACACTAGGATATTCTCAGACTCTATACATTTGGCAATACTACGGTAAAGCACTCAGTTTGCATTCATTGCAAATAAGTTAATATTTTGCGTTTCAATTTCACTTCAATTCTCATTTTTTATTTTTATTTACAACACAAAGGTAAATTCAACCTAGACTCTATTGGAATTGCCATGAATTCTTAGTGAATTAAGATTAATGTGACTTTACTAAGAATTTAAAACTCTAACCACTACTCATTAACCACCAATATTGTTGATTTCTGTTGAAATATTGTTGAAATCACTCGCATTTGAAAACAAGATATTTATCATCCAATGTTTTGCCTTGATCTACAAAAATGTACCGTTATGTCTATTGTATGTTTGCCCTCTCTTTTGAGCTTCTTTTCAACTCTCAAATTTTTAGGTTGCCAGAAATCACAAAGATTCCCTACTAAATGCCAAGTAACAGATGCCATGGATTCTAGCTATCTACCCTAGTATGACTCAGCTGGTCTTATTTTTTTTTTAACTTTAGTTATTTTCAGAAATGATGAGTGCTGAGAAATGAAGAAGAATATTGATTTTGAACTGAAAAAAGCAAAAAAATTGAATTATTGTCTCAAATAAAGAATATTGTTATTATATTCAAGAACACCATAATAAAGAATGGCTGACATCAGTCACATTTATTCTTCAGTGAGGAGAGAATGCTGATGATAATTGAAGGTGTATTGTATGGGTTTTTCACAATTTTTGTGAAATATAAAATATTCTGTAAAATTCAGATGTCATTGTCTAATGTCTAGTGTTTACTAAGCAATGAGCAACAACAATGATGAAATGAACTCCAGTAGTAAACAAACCCAGTGAGTATTTTCCTGGCGCCAATTTCTGGTGTTGAGCTTTCCCAGGTAGTTGATTTAGGGATGCTGGGGAAGTCCCTTCATCTCACATGCAATCATGTTCTTTTGGGCCTAACACAGTAACTGTGATGAATAAATATCATTAATTGGTTAGTATACAATTGGAACAGAATAGAAAACAAATAAATACTTCTTATAAGCATAGCATTAGTTAGAAATAGTATGTTAATAGCTATAGATCCTCCTTATTAATATTTCTTGGAGAGAGAATATGAAAAATTATAAACTTTAGTCTTTCTTTAGAGATTTATTAGACTGGGGTGAGCATTCAAACGATGGAATTCTAAGATGAACTCATCATCATTTGAATTATCTGTCTTTATTATTGTTTTTCTTTCTAGAGATACACCTTCATCATGCCTAATGTATACATTTGTGCACATGAATGTGTGTATATTCATGCGTGTGTGTGTACGTGTGTCAGCAATGTGCATGGGGAAGGCAAAATGAAAATGACCAAAGTTTTGAGCAACATCTAGTAGGAATAAAATGCTTCAAATTGAGTTTCTAGTGGGAAGGGTTCTGACTAAGTTTTGGAGCTGGGAATATGTACCTATGTCTATCACCTGTCTGTCTGTCTGTCTGTCTGCCTGCCTGCTTGCCTGCCTGTCTGCCTGCCTGCCTGCCTGTCTGTCTATTATCTATCATCTATAACCAATGTAGTTTGGAATCAATTGTGAGGCATTTTGAAACAATTCTTTGCTACCTCTTACCCAGTATTTAGGCAGTAAGATAGAATCTTCAGAATCTAACATTTGTAACCTTTGTTAAAACCCTGAGAGTGTGGTTGGGATTCTCATTCTCTCTCTCTTTCTCTCTCTCTCTCTCTCTCTCTCTCTCTCTCTCTCGGTGGGGGAAGCCACAAAGCTGAGGACTCTGGTTTTTATTACTGGTTGGGATTTTCAAAGACCACTCTCATACACTCTCACACACTGGCACATAGGCACACATCTGGAATTGTTGCAAGTACTTTAACACCTGAAAAGGAGAATGAAAGACCAATCTATGTCAAGCCTGGACAATATAACTTTTTCATATATTTGAGATAATGTGGGCAAATAGATGAGATCATGTTTCAACCAAGAATATTGGATAGTAATGTGAAGATACAGAGAAAATGCTGGTAAGACATGGAAAGAACAGATAATCTGACAAACATGTATGGAAATTTTCTGGGAATGTTGTATGACTATGATTGAGTACAAAAGGACATAACATATGCATTTATAATGCAGATTTAGATCTCAGGAAAATAAAAAAAATCAAAGAGACTGTGTTTTATTACAAATACTGAATCATCTTGTTTCTAGATATTTCACATGAATAATTTATATTAACACTTTTCATTTAAATTAGATGTTTGGAGGTGATTAGAGGTCACCCGTGCCTTGTGTCTCTGTGTCATACGCCCAGTGTCATCAGCTTTTCCTCTTTTGTCCAGGAATTTTCATGTTTCTGGAGTCCTCTTAATCTTGGGCAACGTAAAATGATTTGTTACTTTAGATTCTACACACTATTTATTTTAGACACGTTTAGAATTCTAGATATCACAGTGTCAATATTTTTGATACATATTTAATTATACTTTCGTACTGCATGTTTTGTCAGCTTTTATCTTCATTTGCAAGAAAAATAGTAAACAAAGCAAACACTCCTTTAAATTATATAACTGTAGTTTAAAAATTCGTGTTTTTTGGCTTCACAGGAATGAACCAAAGTGTTACTGAAAATATTTACATTTAATAGTTAACCTGATATTTCCAAAATTAGTTGCCCGGCTGGTGACTAGATGTTCTAGGAATGCATCTTAATTGATTATAATAACTGGCTTTAAAAAGGCACATGCATGTATTTGGAAAATCTATCTCTTGAACATGTATGTCTTCCTTAAAGCTAGTTCATTCTGATAGGAAAAGGGAACAGGTGATAGTATCATCGTTTCTAGATAATAGATTAGAGACTTATTTTTTCTTATGTAAGCATGTTATACTATATATTCCTCTCTAAATTTTGCTTCAAAATTTTCTTATAGGGGACCGGCAGGATGGTTCAGGAGTCTAAAGCACCTGCTTGGGAAAGCTTGGGCAGCTGCAGGGACCAAGGTTTGATCCCTGGCATCACATGCTGTGCCAGCCCTGCCCTGGGGGCGGGCTGAGCCGGCCATAAAAATGAGTGAATAAACAAACAAAAAGTTCTGAAACAAGAAAAAAAAATAAAACAGGTAATTCTTTAAAAATTTTTTTTATGCATTTTACATTGTCTTTTCATTGCCATTTAACTGAAAATATATTGTTACTTCAATTTCAGCTTTTTCTCAGCTTGATTTTTTATCTGATATCATAGAAGTATATTTTTGATATCTAAATAACTGACAGTCTTACAGATAGCATTGTTATTGCTGTCTAATTTATCTTTATTATGATCAAGGAAGACATCAATTTTTTTGCCATCAAGCAGCTTCTGTAGTTTTTTATTTTCTTCTCCTTAATTAAAAAAATTTAATGAGTGTTTTAAACATAAAAGTTGTACACAGGCCACCTAGATAGCTCAGTGGACTAAAAGGCCTGCTTAGGCAGATGCTGTGCCAGCCCCGTCCCTGGGGTATGTTGAGATTAGTGAGGCTGGGTGTGGTGGCAAGCTCCTGTAATCCCACGCTTGGGAGGCTGAAAAACAGGAGGATCAATGCGAGTCTCATCTCTGTAGTGAGATCCTGTTGACCCTGTAGACTGTATACTAAACACATTAAAAAATAAAATAAAATAAAATAAAGCAAATCTGTGCACAATAATGGGATACTGTGTGTTGTTTCACTATTTGTAGACATATCGTAATGCTTAGATAGTGTTGTGTATCTATTTTATCAATCCTTTGTCATTTCTTCATAATGAAAACATTCAGTCAATATCCTTTCTTCTAACATAGCTGTTTTCTGTAATCACCTTAGTGGGCCATCCTACACTAGGGTTTTTTAACTCCCATCTAGTTATAATGTAGAATCTATGAATTGATCTTTTCCCATCTTCCCTTCTATTCATCGAGTATCTCAGCTTATTTTAACCACAATTGTACTGCCAATTTCTATGAAATCACTTTTTTTTTTTTTTTATTGATGGACAAGAGTTCTTTTATTTGGGACCTGTCCGCTCTGTACACACAGATCACTACTTCCGTGTCTCCTCCTCCTTGGACAGGGTCTTGATGATCTCTTCCTTCTTGGCTTGCAGGCGCACCTCACGGCGCTTGCGCGCTTCCTTGGTCTTCGACCTGTGAGCCTCAGCCTGGTCAGCCGAGAGCTTCTTGCGGGCATTGTATGCTTTCAGTTTGTGGACGTGCTCCACGAAGATCTGCTCGTTCTTGAGCTCTTTCCTCTTCACCTTCAGGTACAGCTTGTGGTACATGTGCCTGTCGCTCTTCTTAGATCCCTGGTATCTCTGGAGCAGCCTGTGCATCCTGCGCATCCAGGTCACCTTCTCTGGCATCCGGGCATTGGCTGTACCCTTCTGCTTACCGATGCCTATGTGCCTGCCCTTCCAGTGAGTCAAGGTCTTCTTTCTGCATCGCTCCCAAGAATGGACGGTCACATGCTTGCGGATGATCAGTGCATCTTTGATCAACTTCCGGTTCTCCTGGCGGGAATTAACATTGGCAATTTCACTGGTCTCGTTGGGGTCCAACCAGACCTTCTTTCTGCCACAGCAGAAGGCGCTGGAGGCCAGCCAGCCTCTGCTGAAGCCTGAGCATACTCAGGGCTTTGGCCACCGTAGCAAAAGGAAAGCTGAAATCAATTTTGTATTTGAGATTTGGGTAAGATCATTCAGTGCTTGACTTTCCATGTCTGGCTTATTTCAATGAACATAATGACTATCAGTTTCATTCATGAGGTCATAACTACTGAATTTCATCCTTTCTTTTAAGGCTTAATAGTATCCACTGGGTGAATTTGCCATATTTTTCTGCATCCACGTTTTACCTCTTGTATACCTAGGTTGTTTCCATTTCTTGGTTATTAGTACTGCTACGTAAGCATGGGAATGCAAAAATCTGTTGGACATGCTGATGCATTCTCTTAGATGTGAGACCAGGACTAGTGTCTTAGTTACTTTTTACCCACTGCTGGGAAAAATGCCTGACACTGAAAATGAAGGAAGGAAAGGTGTATTTAGCTCACAGTTACTGGAGGTTTCAGTCCATATTTGGCTTGCTCCAAGGCAGTGAGGCACATGTCAGAGAGCAGAAGCTCATGGTGGTGGAACAGCAACAATGGCGACAGGCAACTGACAAACCAAGGCAGCAGAGAGCAACAGCAAGAATCTGTCTCTCTGTCTGTCTTGATATTGCATTCAGGCTCTCTGCCTCGGCCTATTGGCCTTAGGTCACACCCATAATCTCAGAAGGACTCAGACCCATAATCCCCTGAGTATTCTCTCTAGGTGGCTTTCTTTAGACATGCTATCCATTATCAGTCACTTTCCTCTATAGCCCCATAAAGTCCTTGATCAGAAAATTTGGGATGCCACTTAATTATAAGATGTTATAGTATAAATTCTCTTAAGTCCTGAGTCTTCACTGACCTGAAAGGACTAGGACCAAAATATTAGCTATCCTTGTAGCCCTTCTTTTTCTCTTATTTTTGTCTGCAAATTTAAGTTGCTAACCCTCCAGAAGAGAAGCTTAATGATATTATTACCCTACAACATAGGCATTTGAAGAACTTTTGTCAGTGTTAGCATCTGGATGAATCACAGCCATTGCTTGACCAATTTGCTCTCTGTGGAAGCCTGAGAGAATGTTTTCTTTCTAGGTAACTCTCCTTAGGCACACTATACATCATTAATCTCTTTCCTCTGTAGCCCCATGATCTCCTTGAACAGAAAATCTGGGACATCACTGAGTTATAGAATGTTACACTTTACATGGTTTCAGGATAAATCCTGAGGGGATTTGACTGACTTTATCAGATACAAAAGTTACATGTTTTTTTGTTATATAGTTCTTGCTTTAACTTGGTCTTAACCATTTAACAGAAATGTCTAAGCATCAGGTATAAAAAGTAAAGCCAGATTAATATGCTGAGCTGTAAAATGTTCCAGTGAACAGCTTCTGACATTGCTAGTTCTGCTGATAATCCACTGCTATTATGAAATATTGAACTATACATACAGCTGCTTTCTCTTAGTTCAATGAGAAGAAAGATTTGTGCTAATAGAGTTTAGAAAATATATCGTGTCTGCATCTTATACTCTGAACAATTACTGTGAAGACAATATGCAATGCATTAATTATTGCAACTATCCTATTAACTTGTTTTGAAACTGTCTCATTGTCATTTCTTTCTCATGAAAATTAATAAAATTTTAAAAATTCCAGAAAAATAACATAGACAGTTGAGCTTAACATCAGTATCTTTCTGAATATTATTTTCTTTCAGGTGTATCAGGCTGCATCAGACCATATCAGGCAGCGCTTGTTCTGAGATGCTTAAAACTTGTAACTATATCTAAGATTTCATTATCTTTTCCCCTTGTTTTGTTCTGTTGTCATAATCATCCACATGATGTGAATTTGATCTTTAAGTGCCTAAGAGGTTTTCTGTGGTTGTAGATGTTTTTCATTGAAGTTTCTTTTTCTCTATCCCCTCCTCAGCTTACCACTGAAGGAACTCTTCTTGCTGCTCCCCCAAGGAACGAGAATATTTCACTTTCTTTCTCTATTTTTCTATCATTTTACCTTAGTATTGGATGGCATATGTTATGAAACTTTAACATTTTGAGCAAGATCTACTTTTACTTCTGTCCTTTTCTCTCTATGAGAACC
Organism: Myocastor coypus; assembly: GCA_004027025.1. Taxonomy (NCBI): domain Eukaryota; kingdom Metazoa; phylum Chordata; class Mammalia; order Rodentia; family Myocastoridae; genus Myocastor; species Myocastor coypus. The sequence continues at coordinate 11,427 of PVJA010022935.1, forward strand.
TGAAAACCAATCATATTCAATGTCAACTGAGAACTGGTAGCCTGCTCACTTCCATGAATATGTTTTACCTTATATTTTAGCTTGATATTGTCTTTCTCCATTGATATCCATGTTAACACTTTTAAAATATCTTGCTATCTAAGCTTGCATTATACCGTTATTGCCAGTGAAAGCGATATTGTGTAACACAAATCAGTGTACTGATACTAATAGATTAGTATTCTATAATACCAATAAATGTGTGTGTGCGTGTGCGTGTGCGTGTGCGTGTGTGTGTGTGTGTGTGTGTGTGTGTGTGTGTGTTATTTTTGTTGGTAATAAAGAGGGCTGGGCTCGGATTTTACAACAGTCCTGCCTTAAGGTCTTACAATGTGCTCTCATAAAAGTATGCATGATAAGGAAGGTTTGTTTATGGTGATTTACAAAAGCATCCTAGATATAAAAGGCTTTTAATTAATTAACTTATTTATTTATTTGAGACAGGACATTTCTATGTAGCACAGGCTGGTCTTGAACATACCATACAGTTCAGGGTGGCCTGAATTTTCTGCAGTCCTCCTACCTCAGCCTCAAGTGCTATGTTACAAGCATGCTCCACTATGTCCAGGCTAATTTTAAGGAAGATTTAGCTCCCAAAGGAAAGAACATTTGAAGTAGGCTGTATGACTAAGTTTTCAAATGTTGGTGTGTGGGTGAAGATATTTCAGGAAAAAGACAAGGAGCTGAAATAAAATTTGAAAGTGGAATTGATATAGAGTGTCTTGCAGAACAATAAAAAATTTAGGAATTTACATGATACTTAAAACAGAAATTGGTTTAGCATGTTTTGGATGAGTGAATGAATGAATGGTAGCAGTTGTTAAAGTACAAACAATTTTAGAGTACTGGACAAAGATTTTTAATTTCATTTTTGGAACTGAGAGTATTGTTAATTGATTTAGTCTTGAGATTCTGGTAGCAAACTCTACCTCTGCTACTTGCTAACTGAGTAGTCAATTGTTTAATTGTTTAATATTGTTTATATTATGTGTTAAATGAAGATAAATATAGTAGGACTTAATAGTATTGCTGTAATTATAAAATAAATAATGTGTTGCAATCTTTAACAAATTGGTGTGTAGAATATAATAAAATATTATTTATCATCAATTATTATAAGTATTTAAAATATTAAATGATAAAGTTGCATGATGATTAAAATTCTAAATGTGAACATGTCATTCACTGTTAAACATACACTTAAAACCATTGTTTCTGTTACTAAAATTATATTTATATGCCACTGAATTTTAACGATTAATCATCACTTATTGAATCTTATATAGATAGGCACTGCAATTTTTAATTATTTGTTACTGAGGAGCACATATAATAACAGTAGATAGAAAATAAGCCCTGAATTTGCCTTTGAAATGTATATAGCTTAAAATTCACACAAAATTAAACTTATACCTCTTTAGTAATAGATGACTTACATTTGAAGAGGATAATTAACCTTGTCACACTTGGTGACTTTGACTGTTTGACATTGTTGCCAAATGTTTAGTCACTACTATATAATTCATATTCTTGACATGTATCTAGTAATGTATCTAGTAAGTATATTTAACCTGTTTGGCTTTAGAAAGATGGACTTCTTCCTAAACTGTTAGAATAGGATTACAATATAGATTGACACTGGTAGTTTATTTTTTATTTTTTAAAAGAATTTTTTATTTTATTTTACTTTATTTCTTGTTTCAGAACTTTTGTTTGTTTGTTTATCCATTTATTTTTATGGCCGGCTCAACCTGCCCTGAGGGCAGGGCTGGCACAGCATGTGGTGCTGGGGATCAAACCGTGGTCCCTACAGCCTCCTAAGCTTTCCTAAGCAGGCGCTTTAGACCACTGAGCCATCCTGCTGGGCCCTGACACTGGTAGTTTATAACATTGTTTATTTCACAGTTTAGAAATCATTTCATCAGTTATTTAGTTATTTATATAAATTACTTAATGATAGATCATTTGGAAGACAGAATTTGTCTTTGACCATAAAACTAACCATATTTTTACACAAAATTAAAGAAATAACCATAAAAATCTCTCAAAGCTTAGAAACAAAATTCTACTTAAATTGGACACAGAACTTTAATGGAAATTATACAAATTTCTTGAATCATGGCTTTATATATAATCAATTAATGAGGAAAATGTATTACTGTGGTGAAGGATATATTATTTATTGGGGGTAGAGATATTATAGTTGACAGCCGTGTGTCAAGAACATTTGGGGAAAGGACTAATCAATGCAATGAAGACAGCTTCTAGTACAGAGACTGACATCTGATTATCACATAATTGACACTGAAGCAATATAGAAAACCCCACAAATAGTAATAATATTATATTACAAGAGATTTCTTATTATATAATTACTAAAAATTGAGAAAGTTTGATTTTCTTATTCTAGTAGTAGCAACAGAAGCACTAATACACCATTACATAGCTCATAACTTATTGCCACATAGGAAATTATAAATAATTATGAGTTCTAACCTCTCACAGTGAAGAGAATAAATTTATCCTAATAGATATTGACTTTGCTAGTGTAATATATGTGTCTATACTGAACTCGAGAATCTTGAATTAGAAGCTATGTTATAAAATATTGATATTTTAATGATAGAGAAAATTAGAACAATGTAAGGAGTCAAGGAATAGAGTTGCCTACCCTTGTCTGAACTTGCATGAGTCTTAGCCACCAATTCTCATACATAAGACTCCTGGTGGGGAGCAGTTATGCTTGCAATCCTCTCCCCTTGCTGGATCTTGTCTGTGTCCCAGCCACCCTTCCTCATACTGAAGGCTGCCAGAAGAATCTAGTGGGCCTTGCCCTATCTCCTCACCTTTTCTGGAGCTCAGTTGGGGCCCAGCCACCTGTGCTCAACTGGAGAACTACCAAGGGCACTTGGTGAGTCCCCGTCCAACATTCTTGCCCTTGTTGGAGCTCAGCTGAGTCACAGTCACCCATAATCACTGGGAGGACTGCTGCAAAGTTCCTGCAGGAGCCTTGGTGAACCATACCCTGTGCTGACCAACCATAGAGTCTTGCAGAACCTAGGCCTGTTCTTGTCATCCTTCATGAGCAGCAGCTTGCCCTCTCCCCAAGATAGAGCCACACTTAACCCGACAGAGCAGGAGCTTTGGTGAGCTTACCCTGCTGTTCTACTCTCTTGAGAGCCTTGCTTATCCATGTCCTACCACCTACCATTGCTGTTGAGTCAGGGAGAATACTGGGAACTCCAAACGTGATAAAAGGAAGGAACACAAAGCAACCTCAGACCTCTAGCCCACCCGGAACAACCCAGGAAGTGAGGTTATAGGATAGCTTGGAAACCACATGCCTGAAATTCTGAGATGATGGCAATGGAAGTAAAGAAGGAAACTTCATTAGACTGTGGAGGAGATTAGATCTGAAATAATCTCTTAGATAAAAAAGGAAATGACAACATTCATGATAGAGTTGTGCAATCTATTCTAAGGAAAATGTAAATTAAAAAATAGAAGGGAATAGGAAAACGATGAAAGCATTGAATGAACAATACAGGAAAGAACTAGAATGTACGAACTAGTTTCAAACAGATACACAAGACATTAAGAAGTCATTGAAAGCTGGCAAAATCACTTGAAGTAAACCAAAGACAGAACTTCAGAGTTTGAAGATAGCATTGTAGCTACTGAGCATGAAAGGAAAGATCTTTTAAACATCACAAGAAACAAGGGAACAACAGCTACAAGATGATGCCAGCAAAAAAATATTGTAAAACTCATAGGTATCAATGAAACAGTTGGAGTTAATACATAAAAGACTATTTTCAGAAGTAGTAGCAAAAAATTTTGTAAGCATGGGAAAAGGATCTAACACGTAGTTAAATGAGGGATATAGACCTCCAGCTAGCCATACTCAAAATAAATCTTCATCCCAACACTTAGTAATCAAGATGACAGAAATTGAGCAAAAGAACAAAATGTTTAATGCTGTCAGAGAGAAGAAACAGATTATCTCTAATGGAAAGTCCATGAAAATCATGGCAGATTTCAACACAGAACATCATTCAAGAAAAGTTTGGAGTGAAATGTTTCAGATCATGAAAAAGAACAACTGCTAACCCGGATTGATGTGCCCTGAAAAACTATGTGTCAAATTTAATGGAGAGGCCAGGGAGAATGCTCAGAGGGCTAATTACTTGCCTGGCAAGTGCAATGTCCTCAGTTTGATTTCTGGTAACACCAAAGAAATAATAAATAGTAGTAGTAATAATAATAATAATAATAATAATGGAGAGAGAAGTTACTTCTATGACAAAGAACAGCTAAGGAAATTTATGACAACCAAATGAACCCTATGAAGAGTATTTACAAATATTCTAGAAAGAAATGAATATGATCATAACTTCAAGAATAACAACATAACAGGGCCCCAAAGCAGAACAAACAATTAAACAAAGGGAAATGTAGGTATCCTACAACAGGAAAACAAGATGACAAAGATAAACCAATATATATTAGTTATAACCACCAATGTAAACAACCTCAATTCACCAATCAAAAGAACTAGACTGGAAGAGTGGGTCAAGAAACAAAATAGGTTGCAAATAAGAAACACCAACAATAGGTTGCATATAAGAAACACATTTAACACAAAAAGAAGTTAATTAACTGAACATTAAAAAATCTTCATTGTCTAGATCCAAAATCTTTACTCTCACAGGATGTAAGACACAGAAATGCACAGATTCCTACAAATGTATGAACTATCCAGGCTGAATCAAGAAGATATAAAAATTCTGAATAACCAAATATTAGTCAGTAAAACTGAAACTGAAATTAAAAAAAATGATTTATCAACAAAAAAAGCCTATGTCCTGATGGATTCACAGCTGAATTCTACAAGAAATTTAGAGAAGATTTAATGTCACCTTTTCTTAAACTTTTCAGTGAAATTGAAAGGGTATTCTCCCAAGCTCATTTCTGGAGGCAAGTATTATTTTTATACCAAAGCCAGAGAAGTACTTAACTAAAAAAGAGAACTACAGGCCAATCTTCCTAAGGAAGAGAGATGCAAAAATCGTCAATAAATTACTAGCAAAGAGGATGCAACAAATAATCAAGGAGATTATACATCATGAGCAAGTGGGAATCATCCTAGAAATGCAGGGATGATTCAATATACACTAATCCATAAATATAATAAATACACCACATCAACATAATCAAAGTCAAAAAGCATATAATTATCTCAACAGATGCAGAAAAAACTTTTGACACATTCCAACACTCATTCATGATAAAAACCCCACAGAGAAATGGAATAGATGGTCTACATTGCAACATGATAAAACTTACCCATAACAGACCAACAACCCACATCACAGTAAATGGACAAATATTGAAGACCCTCATTTTAAAATCAGAAAAACACAAGGTTTCCCACTGTCACCACTCCTGTTCAATATAGTTCTGGAAACATTAGCCAGAGAAATTAGACAAGAGAAGGAAATAAAAGTAATTATAATTGGAAATGACGAAGTAAAAGATCCCCCAAACTTCACTAAGAGACTTGTCACTTTCTTAATCAGATTCAGTAGCATAGCAGGATGCAAAGTTGACACTTAAAAACCAGTAGCATTTTTGCACACAAACAATGAATGCACTGACAGAGAAATTATGGAAACCATGCCTTCCAAATAACACTTAAAAATACTTAGGAGTCAATCTCACAATATATGTAAAAAATTTATATAATGAAAATTATAGTACTCTGGAAAAAGAGATCAAAGAGGATTTCAGACAATGGAAATATTCCTTGCTTCTGAACAGGAAGAAGCAGCACTGTGAAATGGCCATACTGCCAAAGCTATTATACAGATTAAATTCAATCTCAATTAAAATAACATTAGCATAACTCACAGATCTAGTGAAAATACTCCTAAAATTCATTTGGAATCATAACAGACCTAGAGTAGCAAAAGCTATCCTGGGAAACAAAGGAAAGGCAAGAGGCATCACAATCCCTGATTTGAAATTATTCTACAAAGCTAGTGTGATAGAATCAGCATGGTACTGGCATAAATACAGACCTGCGGATCAATGGAACAGATTAGAATGTGTAGGCACAACTAAAAACACACTCAGTCACCTTATCTTTGACAAAGGGGCCAAACATATTCACTGGAGGAAAGACAGCCTCTTTAATAAGTGGTACTTGAAAAACTAGCTATCCATATGCTGAAGGCTAAAATAGACCATATAATCATGCACAAATGTACAGTGAAATGATTCAAAGATTTAAATATTAAAACTGAAAAACTAAATCTTCTGGAAGAGAAGAAATCTTAAGTATATAGGTACATGTAGCTTATGAGCAAAAATTAAACTGCAGGGAAATATTTCAGAAAATCAACAATTGGAATCTCATTTTGAAAAGTTTCTGCACATCAAAAGATATCACCAACAGAGTAAAGGCAGAACCTACAAATTGGGAAGAAAATTATAGCAGATTGTCCCATACAGAAGGGACTGCATTCTAGCACACATAAAGAAAATCTCCAAAATTCGAGACTGAATTCAAGAATGGGCATCTGAACTGAATATATTCCTCACAAATGAAGATACGAATGCTAAATAAATATATGGGAAAATGTTCAACATCTTTGGTCATTCAAGAGATGCAAATTAAAACAATGCTCAGATAACATCATATGCTAGAAAGAATGGCTAAAATCAAGAAGTCAACCAATAACAAATGCTACAGAGGCTGTGGGGATAAGGTACCCTTCTCCACTGTTGGTGGGAGTGCAGACTGGTATAACCATTACGGATATCTGTGTGGAGATTTCTCAAAAGGCTAGAATTGGAGGTCTCATTCAAGATGGTTATTTCCCTCCTTGGTCATTTTCCAATAGAGTAGAAATCATCATACCACAGTGATGTTTGCGCATCTGTGTTTACAGCAGTGCAATTTGACATAGCTAAATCTTGGAAACAATCCAGATGCACATCAACTGAGGAATTTATAAAAAAGTTATGTTATTTTTAGACAATGGCCTATTACTAGGCTATAAAAAAGTTAAATCGAAGGTTTTGTAGATAAACGGATGCAACTTTAGACTGTATTAGTAAGTGCATTAGTAAGTCAGAGACACATGTGCAAACATTGTATTGTTTTGCTAGAGATAAGGAAAGAGCAATTACATTCTGAAAGGTAAAACAGATAATGTGCAAGGGAAAGAATTCCTCCAATGGGAAGTAAGAGCTGGGGCGAGAAAAAAGGCAAAAGAAAGAAGGAAAAAGATTACATTTATGTATATATCGCAGGATAATTTGAATAATTGTACTGCTGATCTCTACTTGTCTTTTGAAAGGAGCAGTTAATGATTCATTTTTTTCTTTTTATTGTTATTTTTAATTACTTAGAACGTTTTTGTTGTTTTTTTAAAACTCAATTTTGCAGCTTATATCTGGTAGCCTGAATAACTAATTGGAAGATAACACCATGCAATTCAGCAACCAGTGATAGATTCCTATTAGTTTGCTTTATGAAATTTTGTATCATTTCTCATGCCTTGTTTTTTTTTTTTTTTTACTGCTTTGCTTTTTTTAAAAAAAGGAAAGTTTATTGTTTTTGAAAAATAAGCTCCAACATCCACACACTTAATTAAGAGCTATGTATTGCATGTTTGTTCTACATAAATTTCCTTATACTTGGCATCTTAAAATAATAATAAACATTTATCATTACATGTATTTTGGACTTAAGTGGGTCGTGGCTGCTGGTCTCTAAAGTTGTCTAAGTTAAACATTTGGTCAGGACACTCATCTGGAAGCTTTCTGGAGCAGCATGTCTGCTTCACAGCCCATTCATACCATGGTTGGTAGTACTTAATTCGTCACAGACGGTTGTATTGAGAATTCATCTCCTTGACTCCTTGACTGGAGGCTTCTCAGTTTTCAGCAATATTGCCTTCTTCATAGGGTAGCTAACAACACAGTAGACAGACTTCACTCTAGTGCGAGAGAAAGGGCCCAAGGCATAAGCAACAAGTTTTATATAAAACTATATAGTTTTTAAAATCATGTACATATGTATGTATGTATGTATTTATGTATGTATGTATGTATTCGGTTCAGAGTCACACTATGTAGCTCAGACTCACAGTGATCCTCTTAATTCAGCCTTCTCCGTGCTGAGATTACTGACCTGTCCTACCACAGGAGGTTGGCATGGTGCACCCTGGAGTTCTGGGAACAGCATGGCATGCTATGGTACTGGGGATCAAACCCGGATCCTCGCACTTGCCAGACAGGCACCTAGATTGCCAACCTATCTCCCCATCCCACCACAAATTTTTTTTTAATTCATTTTAATGAGTAAAAATAAAATAGCAATGAAATAGTTTCAAAATAAACTGGTAGGATGGTTACAATAATTAATATAATGCATATTATTGTCCTCATACTAATTATTCAAAGGAGAAGAAGCAGACCTGGTATTTTGGCTAAACAACATTAATACAAACTTTTATTCTCAATGAACTAAGATGAAGTATCTGTATATCTATCCTAACTCACTGTGTATACATATGTATATATATATATAATATATATTATATATATTCTTTTTAAAGCTTTTAATACTAGGAGAAAATATATCATGTCTTATAAGCAGACTGTAAGTCAAATATACAGTATGAATCATAAAACAAAAATATAATTAAACAATATTCAGAAAGTTAATTAAATATTAATTAATTAAAAATTAAATTGCATATTTCAAAACAATATTCAAAAACTGAAGTCAAATCATGATTCCAACTTAGAGGCCAGAATGTTGTGTACCACATGTAGAAATTTGAAATTAATTCAGAGTACTTGCATAGTATTTTAATAGGTTAATATATGCAAAAATATCAACTAAGAAAAAGTTTCCATGGTAGTACAAAATTACTAAGAATAAAATATAACATAAATATTGGAATGGCAAATATATGACCAGAACTTCTAACCATTTGGAGATAGAACATTTCACAAAGTCTAGTATATCATGGACATGGACAGTGTCCATGATGCTTACTGGTGGCCATGTGTCACTTCTAGGACTGAGCTATTGCTATTTCCTTGATATCCATCCTGTAGACCCAGACAGAGTCATGTCCCATAGGGTGCAGGAGAAGTCCATTTGTAGAATATGCTGGTGAAAATATTTTGCTGCTGTATACAAAAGAATAGCTGAAAGACTGCTGCTGTACACTTCTTTTTCTCCTGTGTTTAATTGCTTGCTGTATTTACTGGGTTCTTTCTATTCTCCTTCATGGAGTTGTGGTCATTTTGATCCCTTTCTAGGATATCTTTTAGTAAACTGTGCAGGGTTGGTTTTGTCATCATGAAATTGTTTATTTGTTCTTTGTCCTGGAAGTATTTCACTTCTCCATTGTACTTGAAGGAGAGTCTTGCAGAGTATATCAGTCTGGTTTGGAATTTGTTTTCTTTGCTTCATGCTCTTCTTGAACCACTAATCATGGAAGTGACACACTCTTGCTTGTATTGTATTCTACTGTCAACCACACTTGCTCTGACAGAGGAGGACTCTTTATGTGTGTAAACCGCAGAAGGCAGGATTCGTTAGTATACTGGATATCACGGAGAGGCAGTGATTTTCCATAAATAGAATCCTGGCAAATTGCTGCTTCATCATCTTTGTAGGGCTCTTAAAGTTACATCCCTTGACCTTGGGTGGTGGTTTCTGTGAAGCTGGTTCATAAACTCAAGCAAGTTCCCTTCCTAATGATTTAATACAAAAAGTAGAAGATGCTATTTTTTTTTAATAATAAAAAGACATTTACTTTTTTTTTTTTTTTTTTTCATTTGTTTGTTGGTTTGTTTTTCCCTTACATCTTTCTCCAATAAAGTATTTGGACTCTTGGACCAAGCTTCCAAGATTCTGAATTTTTCTAAAGGCCATTTGGAAAGGGGCTTTATGGAGCATACTTACACTAGGTACCAGATTCTCACGCTATTCCACCTCAGAGGTCAACTTCAAAATGATTTTCATCTGTGTCCAAGACAGGACTTTCTTTTTCAGTTTCAGACATAAATGCCCCTAGGAAGAAAAGAGAAATTGGGTAAAACTGTGATAAGATCCAGTAGATATGTTAAGAAAGGTTACAATAAGTTCCCTCTGTGGCTAGTTATTGTGTACGATTTTTGAAAACATGATGAAAATAATAGCTTTAATGTATCTATCATACCTTACAAAAGATATCAGGGTTGTTTTGAAAGAAATCAGTTTCATTTAAGTTGTTTAATTTTTTAATCCCAAGCACATAAATTAAACATTATTCAGGGCCTGCAATTCAACTGGGTGAGTTTTTCATTTCCTTTTTAAAATCTAGGCTTAATCCATGCTATGCAATTGATTCTTAGTTATCTCTGACTGGCAAGCAACTCACAGCCCCCAAAGATCTTTTTTTTTTTTTTTTCCCTAGAAATTTCCATGTCATGTGGTGTGTTTGTTTATCTTACATCTTATAGTTGATCTTAAGGGCTTGTGCAAATATATCAAGAGAGTAACAACTCATTTTTCTATTTCTGTCAACTGCTAATGATCTAAGAGCCATAACAGGTGAGAGCATGATCTTGCTTTGAAGAATGAGGCTGCTCTTTTCAGCTTCGCCATGTGTTTTGATTTTATTATTGTTCCACTACAGACCATCCTGAAGAATATATCCATGGCAGTGCCTTCCACAACACAGGATGTAGTCCTCTCCACGTGACTGTGATGTTTATCCACATGACTTTATTCCTACTACAGGATCAAATGGACAACATAGCACCAGCCAAACGCCATCGGAAGCTGGCAGCCTGGTGCTTTCAGAAAACAAAAATTACTCGTTGGAAGGAGGAATGCCATTCTCATCTCTGACTGTGGTGCTGCAGTTGCCATGTAAGAAGTCATAGCAGAATATGTAGACCATAAGGTTTATGGAATGGAGGAGTAGCTGACTGAGACAGTCTCGGGTGGAGCTAACTGTGCCTGGGTGGGCCCGGGTGGACACATTTATTCATTTGGAAATTACTGTTATTTTTCAGGCATGAAGTTGATTACATGGCTATCTGTTGAACAAGAGAAAGAAGAGAATCAATTATCCTTTAAGGAAATTTAAAATGTGGACACTTTCCTCTTATCCTGCCTGATTTATTTACCACTCGATTGCTGTTCACTACATTCATTAGATTCCAGTTACTACCTGGTGTAAATTCCCTGTGTCCCAAGAAGTTTCTTTTAGTGCAGCCTTGTTTGTGGAAAATCTCTGTAGTACAGATTTACCTGAGATCTTTCTCTCAACCTCTCAAGGTTGCTTCTCCACCGTGGCCCCAGGATGACAACCAGCAGAGGGTGCTGTGCTTCCCCAAGTCTGGCATGAAGGCAAATTCTGGGGATGCTAGCAGCCATTCCACCTCTTAAAAAACTTAAAGAGTCTTTGGCGTAGGGCTGATTTTGCATAGAATGTTGTAGAAATTTAAGCCTTGATAAGAGAAGAGTTCTTAATTATCCAGCTATGTAAATTTGGAAATTAGCATGTTGGATAAATAAGTCGACCAGAATTTGTGATGGTAGTCAAATGCTAAACTTTCTCCTAGCAAGAAATTTACTAGCATACAATTTTAAAAAGTAACATTACCATTTCGTCCTAATAGGAACTCATAAATGATGATGTGAAATTTTTTGATATTGTGATAAAATATTTATCTCTTACCAGGCATGCACTTATGTCACTGAGGTAACATAACTTAAAAAAACTTAACCCCCATATGGTAACCCCCATATCTCTCATATTCTATAGTTAACTTCCATTACACATATTGTAGGGGTAGAATTCCACAAACCTTCCTCGATATATACTGATCATGTGGATTTTTTCAAGGCATCAAATTTCAGTTCTCTTTTCTGCCATGTTGGGGTAAATGTAATATTTAGCTCATAAGGTTATTATCAGTTTCCTGAGATAATGTGTATAAATTATTCACTACAATGTCATCTGTCAAATTATGACTCCGTAAGTCCGAGGATTATTTTCATTAGCACTAGTTCAGTGGAAACAATGGAACAAGATAAAATTTTTGTCTGCATTTTCTGACTTGCTAATTTCACAGGATGTCCTGCTAACTAAAACAACTACTGTTCAGGCCTTTATCTGGCTATCTTCCCAAAGCCTCATATGGCTACAATTAGGGAGTCTCAGTGTGGTCTGGGTTAGAGTGCGTGATGCAACGATTAAGGGGGCCCCACCCTGCACTGGGTGGCACAGCTCTGAAGACACAGCCTGGGTGAAGTGTAAAGGAACAGAAAGAAGTTGGCGAAGAGAGACGCCTTGAGAAAAACTTAACCCTCCTGACTTGCTGGTCTTGAACTTCTAGCTGCCAAAATTGTGCAAACTATATATCCATTGCTGTAATACTGCGATCTGTAGTACTTTGATCTCCTAAGCCCAGGAGACTAGCATAGCATTTGTCACCTGTCCTCTAATCCATCTTATTAGCACGACTCCTCCATGGAGCAGGAGATTCTACTATGTGGATGGGTTATGAGAGATCTCCTTTATGCTTCCCTTTAAGTTTTTTTAAGTTAAATCAATCAAGGTTGTCTGCAAAGTGAAAAATCACTGCATGGAGCTCATACTTGTATAAGTCTATTTTTCTGTAGGATTTGAAGTCTGACGATATGTCACTTACTAGAGTCTGCCACCATATGCCAATGAAGCACTCTGTGGTTCTAGTCTGAACTGTGGGAATGAAGGTTTCTTTATATAGAAAGATTTCTGTGAAAGAAGAAAAAGAAAAAGAAAAAGAGACAAGCATCTCTTGTTCTTTCCTAAGATTGATATGTGAATATTAAATGGTGCTGTTTAGCCTGAAAGAAACCGAGTGTGCCCTCAAGACAAGGAGAATGAAGGCAGGCTTGCTTTAAGAAAGTGGAAAGGACAGCCTAGATATGCGAATGTTATAAAAGCTGACCAGTGAAGATCTCATGTTCTGAACGCTAAATTGTCAATCGGTTCTTTTGCTCTCAAAAGGAGCAAGTACATTCCCAAAGCGTGAGACTGTAGCTTCAAGTGAAGTGAATACTTGGAATTTATTTGTTGTTGTTGCTATAATTAATACTACAGAGTAGCAGCTTAGAACAATACCTATTGATTATTTCAGCCCAGTATTTAGAATCTAGGTACAGCATGCTACATCCTCACAGCTCAGCCCTTTATAAGGACTGATATAAAAGTTTCAGCTGGGCTGGGCTCTTTTCAGGATGCTCTGGGGTAGAATTTATTTTCAGAATCAAGTTGTCCTAGTCCTGGGATTCAGATTGCCATTTCCTTGAAATGCAGCCCCCTTACCTTTGAAATGAATGATAGAGACCAAGCCAGTCTTATGCCTTGAACCTCCAACTGTCCCTTATGCTACCAACTGGAGAAACAGCACTGGTTGTAAGGTTTCCTGTGATTACATTAGGTCCACCTGGATGATCTGCCTATTTTAAGGTCAGTGATTAAAAACCTAATTATATTTTCAAAGTGACTTTGGTCATGTAATCTAATATATTTCTGGGAGTAGCTAGGAACAATTATTACAGAGTCCTGAATTTTTCCTGCCACACAACCTTAGGTGTCATTCTGTGAGTTTGCTTAAACAAGTTTTTATTTCATTTTGGAATAATTATGAGCCTGTAAGATAGTTGCCTTACAATAGTGACATTTTGGCTTGCATAGATCCACTTTTAATTGGTATATGTAATGTCCAGGCATACATAAACATATATAATATAAAATATATAAAACATAAAATGCATATGTATATAGCTGCAACATATAATTTTGATGTATGAGTATGTCATGTAATGTAAATATATATTTTGTTACATATGTTTATAATTTGTTTTATGATGTGGGGGCATTTGGGTTTGTGGGGAGAAGGTGGCTGTGGCTGTGGTTGTTGTCTGCTGAGTTTGGGAACTAAAGCAGAGTTTGGTCAGAAGCTTTTGTTTGCAAACAGAAGCCCTCCTGACCCAAAGGGTGAAATTAGAGAATTTAGGGATTGAATTGAGGCCTTCACACTGAGTCATATCCCCATTCTTTTTATCTATCTTCCTTCCTTCCTTCCTTCCTTCCTTCCTTCCTTCCTTCCTTCCTTCCTTCCTTCCTTCCTTCCTTTCTTTCTTTCTTTCTTTCTTTCTTTCTTTCTTTCTTTCTCTCTTTCTTTCTTTTAATTTGAGACAAGTCCTCATTAGTCTATAAATTACCCATACTGGGCCTGGATTTGTGATCTTTCTGCCTCAGAGTCCCAGAGCGTTAGGATTATAGGAGCTCATCGCCATGACCACTTTGAGATATATATATATATATATATGAGACATATATGCATATATATGTTTCTTTTTTGTTTTTACTTTTTTCAATCTTCTATTTATTTGGTGTTGGGTCTAGCTATGCAGCTTGCACTCATAATGATCTTTATGTCTCAGCCTCCCCAGCTTACGCCACCATACCTGGGCTTCTGGGGCTGGCACAACATGTGGTAGTATGGATTGAACCCTGGTCCTTGAGCTTGCCCGGAAGGCCCTTAGACTGACAAGCTATCTCCCTAGCCCTCAATTTATATGTCTAATGACAAAAATTCTTCATTTTCCTCTTTGACTTACAAACTTAAACTTACTTAAAATTTTTTTTTTTTTTTTTTTTTTTTTTTTTTTTTTTTTTTTTTTTTTTTTTTTTTTTTTTTTTTTTTTTTTTTTTTTTTTTTTTTTTTTTGTCTTTTTGAGACAGGGTCTCGCTATGCAGTTGAGGCTGGCCTTGAGCTCACTTTTGTAGCACAGACTGGTCTCGAACTCGCACCAATCCTCCTGCCTCAGCCTCCCGAGTGCTGGGATTACAGGCGTGAGCCACCACGCCCGGCACTTACTTAAAATTTTTGTTAGTGATGGACTCTCCCATAGTGATCTTGGGCTGCTTTAGTCACAGGATTGTCTTTGGCCATGAATTGGAGTTCTTCAAAGATCTCCAGGTATGAACAAAGGCAAACATTATCTGCTAATCCTAATTAACAAAACCTCCTTTACATCAATGGTAAATGAAACTTCAGAGTGCTTCACAATTACCTAGCACCCCAATTAAATACAGCTTGGGGTCATATTCCTGAATTGTTGGATTCAATATCCATAAGCTGGACCCTTGGTAATTTACTTTATTAACATAACTTACTTTATCAACTTGTTACTTTATTAACAAGTTTCTAAGAATGTTGTTATTATTGATAAAAGAGCCACATTTGAAAAATAACTCTTTTACTTACTATTTTCTCTCCTTGTGAAAAACCTTAGATTGACTGTTATGTTTTGGCCATGACTGCAGTAGATGTTGCTGTAATCATTTTATACATACCATGTCAATAATGTGCAGAGAATGGAAACTTGAGGTAGCTAGTGATATGTGAGAGAATACTTCGATCACTCATGAAACATTGGGCATTTCTTTATGTTTTTGCTTCTAATTCTTTATTTCTTGCTTCATCTAAATATTGACCTATAAAAGTTAGGAGAATAAAGAGGAAGATCCAAAAAAAGACTGTGAGTTGTTACTATTCAAATGTATTCCCTGGAATGTGAAGTTTACAAGAAGGTTCTTTAAAATTATCATTCATATCTCATATATTATTTATACTTACTGTAAGTGTTTGTGAGATAAAAAAGACTAGCTCAGTACAGAACACATATGAAATGATTCTCATGACAATCCAAGCATCTTCCTGAAGTATTTCGGAAATAACACTCCCCAAATTGTATGTGATGTTTCTAGATAATAGATTCTAGCACAAAAATAACTGGAAAAGATTATTCCCAGCATTTCTTTGTTGTTATCTCTTCGTAGCAGTGGAGAACGGACCCTGAAGGTGTGAGCTTAGCACGGGATTGATGGCAGACTCTCAAGCTCAGGAAAAGATAGGTGAGCCTGGCTGCAGGCTCTTTGTAGATTTTCATGGCATCAGAGATGCTTAGGTGTCATTTTGGAATCATGGAAGTAGTTGGTGATTCTCTTAACTTGGAGAATGAAGTGATTAACTGAGTTTTACAAAGATTATTTTAGTTCTTGAAAATACTTTTATTTATCTCTGGAGGGGAAAATAAAGAATGAAAGAGACAAACATATTACACTCTAGAAATTACATCAGATTTGGATTAAAGGAAATAAAAATAGAAGACAGGTCATCTAGTTGTTTCCCAAGCATTCTTTTTTTTCTTTAAGAGTCAAATTTGGCTTTGTGAACATTAATAGCAAAATTATGCTTCCAAAAAGAGAAGCACCATGGTGGTCTCCAATACTTTCATTTTTGTCCACTTTTATTAAATAAATGAGAAACAAAAAATTCTGTCTGCAAAGGTCATGCATGGGCTAACACAGACTTCTGACTGCTTACCCAGGACCTGTGTTGTCCACACCTAATGTGCAGGAGGCAAGGAAGAGGTTGCCCAGCTATATACTATCATTTCAATCTCTCTGTCTCTAGGCAGGATAACTATGTCCCTGAATTTTCTTTAATAAAACCTGTGTTAAAAGTATACCAATTCTACAACAGGTACATAACAACCTTATATAACACTGTCCAAACTTTTGTCCATTTTTTAAATGGATGAAACCCTCCTGGATGACCTTGAAAGCCATCTGATGAAACAGGCAGACTTTCCATGAACCTGGGCTCCAGAACCATCTTCATCCTCTATGCCAAACTATTATCACGACCACAACTGGTTCTTACATGTGCAAGAAAACAACTTGTATCTTTTATTTATTTATCAGTAGTTTATTGTTTGTTTAGTCCAAACACATTCAAAAATGGAAACTCAAAAGAATACTTTCTACCTGAAACAATTAAACTAGGTTCTACTAGCATATAATGCTTAACACATTACAGTAACAGAGATGGTAATCCATTGTCTTTTATACCTACTAAAGCCAAGATGGTAGAGCCAATTCGGTTGCAATAGTGTTGCAAGGGTAAAGCATTACCACTGAAAAATAAAACATAACCAGCAAATAACCGTAACGGTAGATGAATATTTTTACTGCTTCACTGAAGAGTGGACAAAGTGTTAAAAGTCCACAGTACTGCAGGTCACCAATCACCATGTAAACTTCACCATAGGGTATTTTCGTGTTTCCTTTGCAATAAGTAGAGAATGAAGCTGAATGGCTCTTTGCTCTCATTTTCTACAACTTGCATCTTACTGAGCCATAGAGATTTTGATTATATTGATCACAGTATTTTTCTCTGCTTCATGTAACAATAGGTACAATCTCTTAAGCACATGATGCCTGAATCCACTTAAATATGAATGTCTTATGAGCACTTGAAAACCTAAGTGGAGAACTCAAATGAATCTGAATGTACAGTATGCTAGGGTTATGAGGACAGATACTAGCTGAAAGTCTGGGTGTGGTTCGTTAAAACTATTTAAGGAGAGTGGATAGAATGAAATAAGACAACATATTTGTCAGATTTTTATTACTGTAACAAAATACTTGAGACCAGCTACTTAGGAAGAAAAGAGATTTATTTTGGTCTCAGCTCCAGAACTTCAAAGATGAAAATGTGAAGTCTCTATAAGATCAGTCTTGGGGAAGAGCAGCACAAGGCCTGAGGTGATGCTGGAGCATAGGAGAAGCCAGAGCTGGGTGGGCCAGGCTCAACAACCCTGCTATGGTTTAGATGGAAAATTATGCAAAGGCTACATGCGCTGCACGTGCTTGTGCTCAGAACCGGGCTTCAAGAAGGTGACTGAGCTGTGAGGGTGGCAGAGCTGACTTGCTCTGAGATGGGGGTCCTGGCAGAGGAGACACATCTCTAGAGGCATGACCTTGAAGGTTATGTCTTCCTCTCCAGCTTCTATCTTCTGTCTTCTTCCCAGCCAATATAGTGAAAGCACCTTTTCTCTGCTGTGTCCCTCTGCTTCCACATGCAAGTGCTGGAGTGAGCTAGCCATGGACTGGACCCAGGAGTCAAAGAAAATCTCTTCTTTAAGTTGTGGGTGTCAGATATTGCTTCAGAAAGTGATTGAGACATACCTCTCATGAGAACTACCATGAAATCACACATGCACTCCCATTGTTTCTCATTGACAGTAGATTCAGTGGACTTACGATCTCCCATGAAGCCCATGTCTTAGAGCTCCCACTCCATCTTCCACTGCCATACTGAAGACTACAATTTCAATCCAAGAACCCTCAAGGGACATTAAAATACAGACAAATTATAGCAGAAAGTCAAAGAGGGAACATAAGAGTTAAGCAATAAGGCAGCCAGGTAGAATGAAACAGTAGCAACTGTATAATGGAGAGAGCTCACTACATTTTGCATAGAGTTCATGACACTCAAGAGAAGGAAGACTGTCAATGACTGAGAATAAATGACATTTCAATGAAATTCAAAAAATGAGGTAAAATTGCTGAGCACTGATGAGTGAAAAGAGTGGTGAATGAAACTATAACTGATTCTAGCAGAGGTTTAGTGAGGAAAGAGATACATGTTTTCAAATGAGCAGACGAATTTTATTTTATTTTATTTTATTTTATTTTTTGTCTTTTTTGAGACAGGGTCTTGCTATGCAGTTGAGGCTGGCCTTGAGCTCACTTTTTGTAGCCCAGGCTGGTCTCGAACTCGCACCAATCCTGCTGCCTCAGCCTCCCGAGTGCTGGGATTACAGGCGTGAGCCACCACGCCCGGCGAGCAGACGAATTTTAAATATGAGGTTGCATTAAACAGGCTTTTAAGCTGGAAGAGATGAGCCCCTTCAAGAGTGGCTATGTAGAAAATGAAGTAAAAGCGATGGTGACTACTGACAAGCATTCAGAGGCCACAAGGACAGCATAGAAAGTTCATTGTCGTCTGTCTGTCTTTACACTTACAATCGGAGCCTTAAAATATTTTCACAGAAGAAGGTACCAGTAAGCATTTATTGAAAGAGCTTTGGAATAGAGTCTTCAAGGAAAGAAAAGAAGAGATCAAAGCTACAGATGAAAGCATTGCCTTTGGAACAGAGGTAAGACGTCATGTGGGCCAGACGGGAAGGAGGGAAAGCTAAAGAACAGATCGCATAGGAGGTGGGGTTTGTGACTGATGGGTGCTATTTTTTCTGGGAGGTAGGAGGCTTGACCATCTGTTAAAAGGAGTGGGTGAGTCTGGCTAAGTGTTTTAAGAAGAGTGGTAAGGGTTTGTAACAGTTACTGGAATGAATAATTTTTTTGTTAAAGTGAAAAGTTTTAGGCTGTTCTAACAATTCATTCATTGGGAAAATACATTCGAGATTGTTAAAAGAAAGGTTGACAGAACATAAACAGTTGGATGTCCTTAACCTCTAGTAAAACTAGAAATCATGATTAAGATCCAAATATAGAAGGTTTTCTTTTCTTTTTTTTTTTTTTTTTTTGCTGGTTCAGGTTGCCTTGAGGGGGTGAGTATCAAACCCCTGTGCCCTGTGTGTGACTGAGATTGACTGCAAAAGCACTTTAACCACCGAGCTGACCTGGAAGCCTCCAAGATCCAAATATAAATTTGTTTTTCAATTATCCAGAGCAATGTTGATTTTCTATTTTGTGTATTACACAATCTCAGTCACATGTAAGTTTATCTCCTTGAACTTTAAAATTCTTTATAGCATGTTAGGAGCCATAACTTTGTATGATAAGAATTTTATCATTTGAGTAAAGTTATGCAAGAAATCAATTGTCCTTAATTATCTAATTTAGCTGTTGAATCTTAAAACAAGTCTTTTATGTAGTAAACATAAGTAAATAAATCATATGAATATTTAAATTTTATAGAGCAAGGGTGGTAATGAATATGTCAGTATCATAATTTTCAATATCATCAGACTTCTATGGGAATAAAAATAGAGTCTTTAACACTTTAATATATCAACAGGCAGCTAATTTTGCTGAACTCTTTCAAAATGATTTTATTAAACAGTACATGATCCATTGGGATTAACCAGCTACTTGTCCATGTCTGATTGTACCATGGTCACACAGGACATGCAGTAGGTATGTGAGCAAGTTACAGTTCTATCTACCTGGAGGATTCACCTGGGTGGGTGGGTGAGAGGTGGGCTGTAGCGCTCACTCTGATGAGCCAGTAGGGACATATGTAACTCTTCATCATGATGATCTTCTCTAGATACTTGCAGACTGCTGTCCTTTAGACTAAAGCCATTCAGGCAATGCACACCATCATGGATGGAAGATCCCTATTATCACTACCTTTTAATGTTTAGTGTGGTGGCTTTATTTGAGGGCAGATACTGACCCCAGAGAAGAAGCTTTGAAACTTAACCAGAAGACTTGCTCTTTCCTTATATCTTATTAGACAGGGGCTTTGGAATTTCAGACTTCCCACGGAATTTAAAGGTTCTGTTTATAGTCTCATATTCCAATGAAAGTAGAAATTTGAGATTAAAACTTATTTCTGATTTTACTTCGAGTATAAAGATCAATATTTCTTTTGTAATCATATTAATAAGGCAATTTTAATTTTCAATAGCCACATATTTGTCTTTAAACTATGTATATACATAAAATAAATTATAGCTCAAAAAGCTTTATCACATACAGTGTATGAATAAGGTAAAACATGTATTGTTTCTGTGAATGTTAAAAGTATATTTTCATAGTTGGGTATAGTGGTGCATGCCTACAATCTGAGAAAGTGAGACAAGAAGATCGTCGTAAGTTTGAGACTGCTCTGGTTTACATAGTAATCCAATAAAGCCAAAACTATGGAAAGAGACCATGAATCAAAAATACAGAATTTCTTTTTATTTTGGTTGGAAAAAGATATAACATGCAATCTATCCACAAAAAATGGACAGCATATATCTAGAATCTTTTCATATTGAATTAGTTGGGCATTATGGCACAATCCTGTAATCCCAGGATTCTGGGAAACTAAGGCAGAAAGGATTAAAAGTTCAGCCCAGAGTAGGCTACTTTTTATTTTATTTTATTTTGTTTTATTTTATTTTATTTTATTTTGTCTTTCTGAGACAGGGTCTCACTATGCAGTTCAGTTTGGCCTTGAGCTCACTTTTGTAGCCCAGGCTGGTCTCAAACTCACACTGATCTTCCTGTCTCAGCCTCCCTAGTGTTGGGATTACAGGCATGCGCCATCACACCCAGCACATAGTAGGCTGTTTAACAATTTAGCAAGACACTTTATAAATTTAAAAATTATATGTAGACTAGAGAGTAGATCAGAGAGACAGAGAGAGAGAGACTCATTCCACCCTTTCTTCTTCCTAGCTTGAAAAAAATCACTGTTAAACTTGTAGTTTCTCTGAGTTTGATTTCTTTGAGGTGTTTAATTCAAGCAGAATTAGGCAGCACTTGTCCTTCTGTGGCTGGTGTAATATTTAGTGTAATATTCTCATGCGTCAATCCTGTTGAACTGTATCAAACATGATAGAAGATTTTGTTTACATTTTAAGCCTCGGTAGTATTCTACTATACTGTACAAATGCCTGCTAGATTATCATACACTTAGCTGTTGATGAGTACTTAAGTTGATTCTACTTCTTATTTATAGTAACACAGCAGTGAATACAGGACGATGAATATCTTTTCAGAATCCTGATTTCAATTCCTGTAGATAAATGTTGAGAAGCAGGAGCGATGCTCAGAAGGCGGTTCTAGTCTCAAGTTTTTGAGGCACCCCTGTGCTGCTTGTCTTGATGGTCCCACTATTTTACTTCCCACCAACAGTGCACAGGCTTCCACTGCTTCATGTTCTTCCTTTTCTCCTTTCTTCTCTCACTCGTTTTCTTGCTTAATTATTTTTAAAATTTTTTTCACTTTAAACAACAGCCACACTGACAGGAATAAAACGTTGCTTTACTGTGGTCTGAGATTGCATTTCCCTGATGATTATTGCTGTGTTTTCATATGTCTGTTGGTCATTTGTCCTCTCTGGAGATATTTTTGTATTTGTTATTGATTTTTATGTCTTATCAGATAATTTACAAATATTTTATTTTGCTCCATAGATTCCCCTCTCATTATGTGTTTTTATTTATTTTTTTAGTTGAATTTTTTAGTTTCACAAAGACACAATCCTCTATTTTTGCTTTTCTTTGTCCGTATTTTTGTTGTCATGAAATCATCACCTACCATCCCCAACCCAAGG
>PVJA010022936.1:0-33651 GCA_004027025.1 Myocastor coypus
CAATATGCAATATGTCAACTTTCAAAGAAAAGAAGGGGGAAAAGAAAAAAAAAAAGTAATGTGGATTTAGAAAGGTTAATGTTTAATTGTTTGATCAATCTTATATACCTATATGTATTAATCTAAACTGATCTGATGATGAAAATATGTAATATAACCATTGTTAAATTTAAACAATAAAAAAAATTGAAAAAAAAAACATAAAAAGCATAGGCTTAATGCAGGGCACATAATTTATAGGATTATTTTGTAATATTCACCCAAAAATGAAACGCAAAATTGTGGAAGATTTGTCCACATACTAGAGACCTAACGAGTCCAGCTGAGGGCTTAGATCCCTTAGTAATGCCCTGCATAAGAATAGCTGGAGGCCTAGAGCCCCTGACAATGTGTCATGAAAGTCTGTATCAAGAATGTGCACCTGGGAGACCCAAAGATCAGTGGTGGACACCGGAAAATTGCTGCCAGTGGGATGACAGATCCATGCCAGCAGGGTGAAGGATCTGTACTGGAGCTAGGAAGTGACACTAGAGAGAAGGGCCAGAGCTCCCAAAATAAAACCACAGCCATCCTTAGTGGAAGCAATGTTTTGAACTCCTCTGATGATAAAAAGAGCTAAGGTTGTATCAGGAAATCCAGCTTGACAAGCTTGTCCGAGGAATCAGAAACACGCCCTCTTTCCCTGGAGTTCTTTTTTCTGTGCTATTGGCAACAATCCTCAGGTGGGGCTTCTACGTGCAGAACCATCCGTGCTGATTCAGTACGTCTGGGTGTTATGCCCCTTAGTTAATCACCTACAGGTCTCTCCTGGGCACCTCCGTGTGGGTGTTTCTCTGTTCTGTGCAAGATGCCCCCCCGCCTTTCCAGAGGGTCTATTATTGCCTAGGTTATCCTAGTGCTCGGCCTATCCATCCACTTTTAGGATTTGGCTGTACCTTGGCTGCTATTCGGTTGGAGCCATGGTCTGTCCTAGCAAGACTGTAGACTTAGGCCCTAGACATTTGTATCCCCTTTGATGACTATTTTGACATTGGTGATGCCGCTCTTAAACACATACAATTCCCAAAAAGTCTTCTCTTTTTCTGGTGCCAAATGGCAGTTAAACCCAGGTCCCACATCACCAGGATTTTGTAAGGTTTTACAGGAAATGAGTGACAAACAAAACTCTCCCATGTTTAGCTGAGAATGATACTGGATCCACTGAACTTTAAACACAGAAAATTTAGAACTTTCAATACATAGATAAGGAGAACAGGACCTCTCACCCACTCCTGTTGATGTCCTTCTATACATCACGGGGCAGAGTAGGGGGAAAATGGAAGAAATCGAAGGAGAAAGAGGTGGTAAGGGATTGGCCACTATTGGAAGAAGAAACCAAATATCAAGTTTTCTTTCTCAGTAGCAGGGCAGAAAAGATTTGTGTGAGAAAAACTAATTTTAGGAGAAGGTAGTCATCATGCTCTGAGAAGTATAGCTCCAAAAATGGCCTAAAAGTACATTACACTAATGTACATAAGCAAAGGGGCTGCTCGGATGTGGTATCAGTCTGTTCCCCTTCTCGCTGTTGGGGTCCTACACTTTAAATGAACCACAGAGGGTTCCCTTTTGGCAATAGGCAGGCTAATTTGAGTCCTTGAGGAGTTGACTAGAATTTTAGTCTCTTAGCTATGGTTTGCTCTGTATAAACTTCAGACCAGGTGCAAACTAGCAGACAGAAGAAAGGGTCAGTCCTCATACCATGGGGCGTGTCAGTATATACCTGCTAGCAGCTGTAGACCAGAAGATGGATGGTGGTTTAGCCACTAGTTTCCTCAAGACCACCTTATAATACATGGGGCACCAACTTCTGCCAGCTTTCTGCATACCACATTGATCTGCGTGTGGTACCAAGTACCTAAGCACTGCCATTGAGCTCTGTGAATGTGTCCCCTCCCCAGAGCAGGGTCCCTTATCACCTGAAGGAGTCCAGCCAAGGGATTCCCACAGTATTAGATTGTGACACTTGGAATCTCTGGTAAGCAAGCTGAGAAGAGGACAGAATGTACTGTATGCTTTCTCATGTAGGCTGAGTTATACTGACCATGTTGGAGGTCCTTGTGGTCTTCTTATCATCTTATATAAGCCCCGAAATATGTTGCATCCCTTG
The DNA here is from genome assembly GCA_004027025.1 of Myocastor coypus. Taxonomy (NCBI): domain Eukaryota; kingdom Metazoa; phylum Chordata; class Mammalia; order Rodentia; family Myocastoridae; genus Myocastor; species Myocastor coypus. The sequence continues at coordinate 2,147 of PVJA010022936.1, forward strand.
GTGTTTCTCGGGTTACTAGTCTGCCTATTGAATTTTCCTAGAGTTGACTCTCTCTGCAAGATAGAAAGAGGAAACAAGTCAGAAGACAGTTCATCTGCCTATAGGCTACAGACGTTTGAAAATCAAGAAATTAAGAAATAGGTTAAATTTTTAGCCTCCCACGCTCTTTGTACATACTTTTGCATATGACTGCTGACTATATCCTTTAAAATAAGTCAGGAAGTCAAAGTGCTTTTCTGAGCCCTGTTAGTCGTACTAGCAGATGATGCAATCAGATTAAGGCATTATGGGAATTCTTCCTTTGTAGCAGCTGGTCAGAAGTACATTGGCCTGATCCTTGTGCTACGCATCTTACATAAGATTAGTGTTTTGGAATAGCCCTTTAACCTGTGGGCCTTCTCTAACTCAAACTTAATATAGGAAGAATTTAACTGACTATGGCATTTGGACACTTGCTGAGAGAATTATATTAGAAAAACATTCCAAAACATTCCACTCAAGAAGTTTTCTCAGCTAACAGAGAGGTCAGGTAACAACAGAGATATGAAGAAAAATTATCTTTTCTTCTTTACAGTTTAGATTGGAAATATTTATGCATTAAGCAAGGAGACAGGGCTTGGATGAAGTTAATGAGAAAAATTAGTAAAGATGGATCATATCAAAACTAGCAATGCAAATATTCACATTTGTAAATCCATTCCTTTTTTTCAAAGTAGGAAATGCAGCTGTGTTGTTGTTGTTGTTGTTATATTTAAATTGATAAAATGAAGCTGCCTCTGTGTATCTATAAGGGTTTGATGATCTGGGTAAAGGAAAGAGTGACATTTTCTACTGAACACAAAAAGCTCACAATACTTTATCCTAAGGGTTGGGAAGATAGCACAAAAAGCTCACAATACTTTATCCTAAGGGCTGAAAAGATATCCTAAGGGCTGGGAAGACTAAGCAAGGGCAACACCCTGAGTTCAGTCCACAGTACCATAAACAAACAAAGAAACAAACAAATAAATAAAATTAAAGTACAATTTAAAAATCCTATGATTAATTTTAGGAATCAACTTTACACAGAGATCCAGGAAATAAATAATGAAGGGTAAGAAAATGACTGAAGAAAATTTCTTTTCTCTAGAATCTAAGCACTCAGGTCTATAAAACCAGAAAAACTAAGCAGAAAATCCCCTGTTCAAATGATACGGTTGGAGAAATATGTTGCTGATACCAGCCAAAAGTTCTATTTTTCTCCCACAGAGATTTGGATTGAGTGCTGCTAAAGCAGTTTCTTTTATCTCAGTGTGTATCTTTAGATGCCATTGTGTTAAAATTACTTTTATTCCAATTGATTTTTACACATAGAATGGTTTATATGTTCTAATTTAAATCAAATAGATCAGAGAATGTTGTATCAGACTGCAATACTCTCTACAATAAAAACAATAATTCCTATCTTTAGCAAAGAAATGCTAATATTTACTAATTAAGCAATGACTTTCAAACATAAATATATAATACATTAACAATCTCTAATTTATATTTGATATCTTTTTCCCATTACAAACTCATCTGAAATATTATCTTTAATTCATTGTCTTGGGCCTGAGGAGACAGAGGTCTAAGTGCCTGCCTGGCAAGTGTGAGGACCTGAGTTCGATCACTGGTATCACATGCTGTGCTGACCCTAAAACCCTGGGCCATCAGTGGTGGCTAGTCTAAATTGGGCATGGTAGTGCAACCCTCTAGTCCCAGCCCTGGGGAAGGTGAGACAGGAGCATCAGTGTGACTCTGGGCTGCATAGCAAAACCCTATTTATAAAAAATTAAAGTCAATGTCTTCAAATTCATTTTTAAATCATATTAAAACACTAACAGTAGCCCAGTGATGCATTACATATGTAACTTACATTGAGTTATGCTTAGAAAAGAGTGAATAGAATTTATTTATGAACATTATTTAATGATTTTTATCTCATATCTCAAACAATAAATTAGTCTATTTTATTCTATTTTGCTCATAATATTTATCATTTCACCCTTTTCAGTAGTTACATCATCTTTGTTTGTTGGTTGGTTTCTTTTGATTACTCCACTTTTTTTTCTTTTTCATTATTTTTAATAATAAATAACAATGTATAACAATGCGACAGTTTGAAAAGACATTAGTAGTACATTTCAATATTTGATATAATGCATATTGTTTCCTGCTTTTAGTTATACAGAGCACAGGGTGCAAATGTTACAATTTTTCAAATTATTGTTGGTACAACAAAATTTCTTCGAATTAAACTTAGAGAAAGTAGTTGTATGCATAATCCAATGTTTAATAATCGCAGTGGGTTATTGGAAAATGGGCAACGTTGGAAGCTGTTGATTTAAGTCTTATGCAGCTCAGAATTCTAATTTAGTTTCAAGTTTTATGACTTGTGGTTAAATTTTTCTGCTGGATGGTTAAGGGCAAGTTTAAACAAAACATATATTGCAAAATATGTGACTTTTGTAACTCTCAAGGTCAGTCAAATCTCCTCAGGATTTACTTTGAAACCATATACAGTACTTTGTAGAACTATTTTCAGTGTCAGCCATCTGGATGAGTCATAGCCATTGCTTGAAGAGTTTGCTCTCTGTGAAAGCCTGAGAGAATGTTTTGTCTGTAGGTGACTCTCTTTTGGCACATTATGTATCTTTAATCCCTTTTCTCTGTAGCCCCATAATCTCCTTGAACAGAAAATTTGGGAAACCAATGAGTTATGAGATGTTATAGCACAGATTCTCTATGTGCTGAGTCCTCACTTACCTTGAAGGACTAGGGCCAAAATATTGGCTATCCTTGTAGCCCTTCTTTTTCTCTAACTTTTGGTCTATAAACTTATATTTTTAACCCTCCAGATGAAAAGCTTAGGGATACTATTACTCTATAACATAGCTACTTCAGCATCATGACTATCTTTCTCAGTATCAAACATCTTAGACTTAACTTGGAATTGATATTTCTTATCAATCACTGATATTCTAATAAATCTCTATAGAATGTGGTAAAAGCAGTTACACACTTTAACACATTTAGAAATCTAAAGATGTACAAAATTGTAGCTGGTCCCTGTTTAAAAATGGTAATTTTAGACCTTTTTATTTTTAGTACAATAGTAAAGCAAATGCTCAGCTTGCAAAAGACCTTAATTTTGTTTGCAACACTTAGAAGATTTTATTATCATATTCACTAATATTCTTTCCAAAAGAAGATGATCTACAACTTCATTGGAAATTAGAATTCTATTTTTCCTCTTTGTCTAGTGATGAGAATAAAAGCCATGTATTGTACATGCTAGGCATGCACTCTTGGCAAGAAATTTGGGAGAAAATGTGAAATAGTACAATACACTATCAAGAAAGAACTAGATAAAAATCAGAACAAAGCAATATAACTGCTGATAATTATGGTTATCTTTATTACACAACCGTGGATGCAGTCACAGAAATCAAGAAAGTAGATGATCCTATATTAGCAGTTCTGTAAAGCATCCTGAATGGGTTATTTCTCTATCTAGAGCAGGGAATAAAGGGAGCCACAAAGCCTAGACACCCAGGCACTTTATCTTTCGTTCTTAGGCATTGCCAGTTCACAGTTCACAATGACTCTAATCGATAGGCATTATCTAAAGAAGACGCGACTATACTCCAAGGATGATTAGTGGTTTGCCTTACATAATAAGAGTTTAAATTAAAACTCAAGTATTTTATTGGGATCGGCTGCTAGTTCCTTAAAGTCATGCTCCTAAAGGTGTTTATTCGTATAAACAATCTAGATAATTTAACAAGTGGTTAATACATCCGCTCTAGTGCTCTATCTCAGAGCTAATGAACCGATATCTTCAGGGCGAACCAGGTACCTTAGGCATTCCTAGAGTCACAAAGATGATGTGAATTTTCATACAACACGTAGCTTCTCCTTTCAGTTCCAGATCACTGAAAATTTAATGAAAATTATAATTATATCTCTAATTACGCTGGGAAGGAAAAAAAGAAGTTATCATGAATTGCAATTAGAAAAAGTACCTTTCAGGTATAAAAATACATAAAATTAAAGAAGAAGCTCAATATTGAAACATTATTCACAAATATAATGCTCTTCTAATTTGCAGTTATCTGAAATTAAAGAAGCAAATTTCTCATAAAAATAATTGAAAATGTTCATGGAAAAAGTGAACATGTTGTGCTACCAAAAAGTCCACAACTTACTTCCTTCATATTTTGTAGCAACTTGTATTAATATATTTTATCACTAAAATGTCCTACCTTCTCCCCTCCCCTCCCCTTCCCTCCCCTCCCTCCCTTCTCCTCCCCTCCTCTCCTCTTCTCTTCTCTTGGCTTTTCTCCACTCTTCTTCTCTCTCAATCTTCCATCTTTCTACTACTCTATTTACATGCATCAAAAATTACAAAATAACACTCCCTTGCTTAAAACCCTTCAATAATTTTACTGAACTGAACAAAGTATCACAGTTCATTGGCATACCTTCTAAGCTCTTAGTGTAACTGTTGCCTCCACTTTGTTGCATTTATTATCTTGATTTCTTTCCTGTACTTTTTCTTTTCTTTTTTTTTTAGATAGAAACTTGCTATATAGTCCAGGTTGTCTTTGAACTCCTATGTAGCCCAGGATGGCCTCCAATTCCTGATAATCCTCATGGCTTAGCTTCCCCAGTGCAGGGGCTACAGGCATATGCCACCATGCATGGTCTTCTTTCTGTACATTAAAATTATCAAACTATTTATACTAAAGAACTTTCATTACTACATGTTCTTACTGTTCATATGTGTAACTTTCTTTAACTTTCTGACAAAATCTAAACAGAGATTCCTCTATAAGAAATATTGAAACATAAACATCACCAAATTATTCTTTAATGAAAACTTCCTTATTTCCATGTCACTCACTTGAGATTGAATTGCATAATTTGTGATTTATTTATTTAAATTCATTATATCCCATGAATTGTTAATCTGTGTCAGTGTAATTCCATTGTAAATCATTATATCTGAGATCAGCTGCATAGCGAATAAGTATTACTTTAAGTAAAAGGAATGAGTGAAGAAAAAATTATCTCAGTCATAGCTAAAGTAAGATATCTTCTGAAACCTGTTTCTATTTAAGGTAAGATAATGGAAGAAAGGTCAGCTTTGAAGAAAGACAAAGAGATATTTGCCAAATGTTTAGCCATAAGCTCGATTTTCCTTTAGTCATGATTACTCAAGGTTCCTCAGTGGAGATGGCCAGAGGGAAGAGATAGGTTCTGCCATCCTACTGGATCACCTGGAAAGATGAGTCTGAGCTCTGGGCTTCCACCTCAAGAGTGCAGTCTCACTTCCAGGGGCTGCCTTGGCACCCAGAGCATGGGTCATGGCCTCTTAAGGAAGCGTCTCTTATGCTAGCCTGTTTTTTGACAGTGCTTGCAGATGACCCTCATCAGCAGAAGAACCTCATTGCTGTTGAGCTCTTCTTGGAGCCCAGGGAATCAGACTTTGGGCTTATTTTGAGCCACAAAAAAGCCGGCCATTTTTTTTTTTATTTTTTTTTTATTTCCTTGCTTTCTCTCCCTGTTTTTCTCTCAGTCTTGACTGTAGTACTAAAAAATAGTTTTCACTAAAGTATCAAGTGAGTTGTTCCCCCAATAAATATATTCTGCTTATAAAAATAAATAAATGTTTCTTACCTAAATGAATTGATAAAAACATTTTCTTTTTTAAAATTTATTTATTTATTTATTTTTCTTGTTTCAGAACCTTTGTTTGTTTATTCACTCATTTTTATGGCTGGCTCAGCCTGCCCCGAGGGCAGGGCTGGCACAGCATGTGGTGCCAGGGATCCAACTGCAGTCCCTGAGGCCGCCCAAGCTTTCCCAAGCAGGTGCTTTAGACCACTGAGCCATCCCGCTGGGCCCCGATAAAAACATTTTCATGAAAACAACAAGAATTTATTTAGTGTGAGGTAATTATACTTCCTTAAAATGTAGCAATATGACAACATTTGATAAAATCTAATTGATTTAAAACATTGTTGTTTTAAACTTTCAACTTCCAACTTTGTCTTTTAATTTAAAAATTAAATACACTGAGGTCAATTAATATTTTCTTTGCTATAGTGAAGACTGCTAAATAAAGCACTGAACCTGAAGAACAGCTCTATGCACAATCATGAGCATAAGTCCCATAAATGACATCAAATATATAAACATTTAAATTAAATTACATATCTTAAGCACACTAGAACATAATAGCCATTTCACAATGCCAAAGTACATTTTTGCAACATGAAAATGAATCCTTAACATAATGAAGGTTAATGAAGAAGCTCTCCTACGAGAAATAAATATGAACTGTTTAAAATTTCAATTGGAACATTTTCAAGGATATTTTATTTCTCTGTTGCATAAAAATGTCAGCTTTTTTAATGTGTAATTTGAAACCTGAAAACCAAAGGAAACAAAACATTCCATGAAATTTTATACTATTTATACTCTTTTTATCGTCAGAATAGTTTGTTTCCAGGTTCGCTCCACCCCAGATTAACTATTTTAAAAATAATCAGAGACTTTTAAAATAGGTGTTTCCTCGATGCAAAGCTGAAAGACATTTTGCAACAATTATTTTAACACTTCCCACCCTCCCAAAAATGTTGCCCAATTTCTTGCTTGAAGGCTGGGTTATCTTTTCAGTTGTTGTCTTAGTAATTATTCTCTTGTTGCTGAGAAAAAAATATCCAACACCCAAAATCAAGGAAGGAAAAGTTTACTTAGCTCACAGTTACTGAAGATCTCGGTCCATATTTGGCTGGCCCAAGGCTGAGTGGAACAAAGCAGAGAGCAGTAGTTAGTGGCAGCAGAACTGCAAAAGTGGAGACAGAGGCAATCGACCAGCCAAGGCAGAAGACCTTAGCAGCATCAGTCTGGCTCTCTGTCTCTCTTTAAATTACATTCAGGCTCTCCACCTCAGCCTATCCATCTTAGGCTATACCCATAATCCCAGAAGTACTTAAAACACATAACCCTAGAGATCATGGATCAAGTCTCCAACTCAAGATCAGTACTAAATCACATAATCCCAGTGACTCATGATTCAAGTCTCAATCTGTAGAAGTCCCTGTCCATGATTCCATGAGGCTTTGGGGGAACAAATAGACATAAACTATAACATTCTTCCCCTGGACCCCCAAAGTCTCATACATATGCCTTTGTAAAAAAGACATTTTAGTCCATCTGGAAAAGTTGCCGAAGTCCCAACAGTTTCGCATTGCTGAAAAGTCCAAATCACAAGTCTCATTTAAGATCCAAGGCAAACTCTCATCTGTGTGCTCCTGTACAAAAGAAAAGTTAAATATATCCAACATTAAAAGGCACAAGATAAACAATAGGATAATACAAATCACTGGGACCAACACGTTCAAAATCCAGGAGAGTAAACATGAAATCCCATAGTTCCAACTGGAACTTCCAAAGCTGTCTGCACTGAGTTATGGGCTCCAGGTAGCTCTGCCCCTAAGGCACTCTTGGTGGTAGTGTCCATGGCTTTTCTCTTAGGCAGGCTTTGCTCACTCTTTGCACAATCCACGTTCCAGGCTTTTCCAAACTTCTGGGGTTTCCACTGAGCAGGCTTCTCACACACAGCTCTACAAACTGCGCTCTCAGAGGATCCTGCCTGGATTCTCAGGCCTTCTTCTGAAATTTAGGTGGAAGCCTTAACCTAACAACTCTTGCATTCTGAATGCACCTAAAACCAATGTCTCGTGGATGATGCCAGGGTCTGCTGCGAGCTGGAGCAGTAGCCAGACTTCCTTCTCTCTTGATTGTAGGGGTAGAGTGCCTAGATCGATGAACACTCTGACTTTGATTCTGAAAATTGAATTCTCCATGCCGGTGCCATTTTAGAACCTGGCTTGGCCGCTGCTGCCATTCTGGTACTTGGATCTCTGTGGATTTCTTCCCAAGGAAAAGCCTCTCTCCTTTGCAATTCTGGGACTGCAAAGGGTGGAGCTCTGCCATGTTTTGTGATGCCCTCAGGCCATCCTTTTGATTCTCTGGTTCCTTTCCAACAATGTCAATACTCTCAGCTCCATCTTTGCATTCCAAAGCTTTCCTGGTGTTTCCTTTCTGGATAAATTCACATTTTAAATAGTCCTTCTTGGCTCTATGCTCTTGATTTTCAACATAAATCTAGCGAAAAACCACAAATAACAACCATTCCTCCACCCTAATAGTTGACTGCTTTGAAATATCTTTTGAAAGATTAATCGGTCCACCATGCTGAATCTCAGACTTAGGCAAAGTCTCTGGGCATAAGCAAAATTACGACAGACTTTCAGCCAATCCATAGCACAAATCACCTGGAGTCCAATGACCAATGCTGTACTTTTTCCCAGCAGAAACCTCCTCAACTTAGTCCTTACAGGTAGACTTTCCCTCAGTCTTCTGGTCTAAGCTATGACCAGAATCTCCCCTACAGATCCGCCAACCAACCTCTGCTCATAAGCCATTATTCATACCCAGGCTTCCAGCCAATCTTCCGGTCTGAGTTCTGACCAGAATCTGCTAAACAGAACAGCTAAGGCTGTTCCAGTACTTTGCTTGTGGCAGACATCTCTGAACCTTTCTTATCTCTTCCTGTAAGCCATTCCCAAAAGCTTGTAATCCACTTGGTCAGGTCATTCACAGCAACCACCTCACTTCTATGGTTCCAAATTCTCTTTTAGTTACTCTTTAGTCATTGCTGGGACAAATACCTGATACTCAAAATGAAAGAATGAAAGGTTTGTTTAGCTCACAGTTCCTGGAGGTTTCAGTCCATATTCAGCTGGCCCAAGACTGAGTGGAACAGTGCAGAGTGCATCCAGGTCATGGTGGCAGAATAGCAACAGCTGCAACAGAGGCAACTGACCAACCAGGGTGGCAGAGAACAACAGCTTCAGTCTGTCTCTCTATTTCTCTTTCTAAATTACATCAGGCTTTCTGCCTTAGCCTTTCCAATTTAAGCTACACGCATAATCGCAGAAGTACTTAAAACACATAATGCCAGGGATCATATCTCAAAGTCTATATCAGTACTAAATCACATAATTCACAATCACATAATGAGTCAAGTCTGAATCTGTAGAAGTCCCCGCCCATGATTGCATGAGGCTTTGCAGGGACAACTAGACATAAACCATAACAGTTGTCTACCATGTACCCTATACAGAATGCTTAATACATTCTTTTTAACACATTCTTTTTAGCTTTTTAAAATGTTTATTTGTTAAGGAGAATACAAAATGGTAAAAAAAAATAAAATAAAAACAATGCAAAATTTTATTAAATGAAATAGACATTTATTGCATAATGTTATATTAAAATTAGTTGTGTAAATTGGCAAATATAAACATGAAAATTTGTTTTTAATAGTCATAATTAGTTTAAATGCAAAAAAGAGTAAGCATTAACTGCACCATTCATTAGAACAGCAGAAATTAGTAGTGCAATTTTTCAACTTATCCCACATATATACCTGAATTTTTCCCTTCTTTCTTTTATTCTTTTCAACATCCCCATTTTTCCTTCCAATTGAGCAGATTCTTACCCACTCACTGTCTATTTATTGCACCTTTCAGATTGTATTTACTCTTTCGGGTTCTTACACTAGTGAGACAGCATGAGATTTTCACATATAGGTCTACTTTATTTCACTTTACAGTATGGTTTTTAGTTGCTTCCACTTACCTATAAAACCATAAGTTGATCTTTCCTTACAGTTGAGTAATACTCCAGTGTGTAAAAAAATCACATCTTTTTATCCATTCCTCAGTTTATGGGCATTTGGGGTTGTTTCCAAGGTTGAGCTATGACAAATTGCATTGCTATAAACATCATTGCACATAAATTGCTGTGGTGTGGTGCTTTCAGTTCACTTGGCAAAAAATGTCAAGCTGGGTTGAATGAAACTTCTAATTCTAGCCTTTTGAGAAATTGCAACAATAATTTTTATAGTGGTTTTCCATATTCAGGAATAAGGACTAGTTTTCCATCTTTTGTAATCCTTTTTCAATATGTAATATTTTACTTCTTTTGGCAGGCTGATTCTTAAATATTTAATTATTTTGAACATTATTCAGAAAGGTGTGGTTTGCTTAATTTTTCTCTTGGTGTGTTCATTGTTTGTGTATAGAAATGTTATTGATTTTTAAGTTGACTTTATATCCTTTAATGCAGCTGAATTTAGTTATTAAAATTAAAAGTTTCTCATTTTTGGATCTTTTCTACAAAGTATCATATAATCTATAAATAACAATAATTTCATTTATTCCATTTAAAATAATTCTTCTTATTATGTTCTCTTGTCTAATGGCTCTGGCTAATGCTTTCAGTAGTATACTGAATAGAAATGGTGACAGTGGGCATCCTTGTCTTATTCCTGACTTTTAAATGAAAGCTTTCAAAACAACAACAACAAAACAAAAAAGATAAGGATCAGCCAGATAGCTCAACAGACTAAGCACTTGCTTAGGCAAGCACAGGGGCCAGGGCTCAATCCCTGGCACCATATGCCATGCCAGCCCCACTCTCCACGTGGGCTGAGGCAGCAATGGAGTCTGGGTGTGGTGGTGCACACATGTAATCCGACTTCCAGCTATGTAGTTAGACCCTGCACACACACACACACACAAAAAAAAAAAAAAGAAAGAAAGAAAGAAAGAAAAGAAAAAGAAAAAACCTGAATACAAGCTTCCCATTTTCATTAATTTATTATGATGTTGACTGTTGGTTTGTCATTAATGGCTTTATCAGGTTAAAGTGAAGAACAGTTCTACTCTGGTTTTCTGTGGAATTTTTATTATCATGAATGAGTATTGGACTTTGTCAAAAGTTTTTTCTGTATCTATTGAGATAATCATTTGATTTTTGCCTTTGGTTCTGTTGATGTGGTGTATTACATTTATGGATTTGTGTACATTGAGCCATCCCTGCATTTCTGGAATGAATCCCAATTTCTGCATTCTGTTTGCTGGTATGTTATTGAGGCTTTTTGCATTCTGTGTTCATTAGAGATAATGGCCTGTAGGTCAATCTTTTTGGCTTTGTCTGGTTTGGTTTGGTTTATCTTTTTCTGATTTCTTAATTTGAGAAATATTTGCCTTCCAGGATGAGTATAAGAGAATTGCCTCGCTTTCAATTTCATTGAAGAGTTTCACAAAAGTTAGCAGTAAGTCTCTCTAAATTTCGTGTAGAACTCATCAGCAGATCCATCATGATCTGGACATTTCTTTCTTAGTAGGATTTTTTTTATTATATTTTCAATTTCATTCACTGATATTGCATTATTCAGAATATTGATATTTTCTTGATTCAGCTTTGCTAATTCATATGTACCAAGAATCTGTCCATTTCTTCTGGGTTTTCCATCCTGTGAAAGTTAAGATTTTCAGAATAGATATTGGTGATCTTTTTAATTTCTGTAATGGTTGTATTTGCACTGGTTGTTCCCTTTTCTATTTTTTTTTAGTACATTTAATTACAAATAACAATGTGACAGATTCAAAACACGTTAATAGGACATTCCCAATAATTTATACAATGCATATTGTTGTCCTTATAGTAGATATGTACAGCACAGCATGCAGATATGATAATTTTTCTAATTATTATTGATAGAAAAATTTCTTCTCATTGAACTAAAAGAATGTAGTTGTATACATAATCCAATATTGCATAATCGTACTGGGTGATTGGTAGAACTGGCAAAGTCAGAAGCTCTTGATTTAAGCCTTTTACAGCTCAACATACCAATCTAGCTTTACTTTTTATGCCTCGTGGTTAAACATTTCTGGTAAGTGGTTAAGTGAAAGTTAAAGCAAGACCTGTATAACAGAACATGTAACTTTTGTATCTTCCAAGATCAGTCAAATCTATTCAGAATTTACCTTGAAACCATGTATAATGCTTTATAGATCTGTTATCAGTGTCAGCCATCTGGATGAGTCATTCCCATTGCTTGGCAAGTTTGCTTTGTGAAAGCCTGAAAGAATGTTTTGTCTCGAGGTGACTCTCATTAGGCACACTATACATCATCAGTCCCTTTCCTCTGTGGCCCCATAATCTCGAACAAAAATATTTGGAAAACCTAAGTTATAGGATGTTACAGCACAGATCTCTCTCTCTCTCTCTCTCTCTCTCTCTCTCTCTCTCTCTCTCTCTCTCTCTCTCTCTCTCCTCCCTCTGTCTTTGGGGGAGCCTCACTATGCAGTTCAGGCTTGCCTTGAGCTCACATTATTAGCCTAGGGTGTCCTCAAACTCGTAATGATCTTCCTGCTTCAGCCAACCAAATGCTGGGATTACAAATGTGTGTTACAATGCCTGGCCCAGCACAGGTTCTCTTAGGTACTGAGTTCTCACTGATCTTGAAGGACTAGGGCCTAAATTTTGGGTAACTTTGTAGCACTTCCTTTTCTCTAATTTTTCCTCTGTAAACTTACATACTTAACCCTGCAGAAGATAAGCTTAGTGATGTTATTATTCCATAATATAAGTACTTGAGCTTCACATCGTTCTCTTTCTGAATATCACATGTCTCAGACTCAACTTTGAATTGATATTTTCCACCAGTCCATGATAATCTAATACATCCCTATAGAATATAATAAGAGCAGTTACACGTTTTTACACAGAAATTTAGAATTATAAGCATATACAAAATTGTAGCCAGTCAGTCCTATGGCATTTTTCCTTGTCTTTTACTCTTTTAATACCCTTTTTTGTTTTCTTGTAAAACATCATTTAATTGAGAGATAGGATAACAATATTTGAAATTACATTAGAAGACCAGAATAACAGGTAATGTAAGCATATTTTTATCCTTACACATTGCTATCTTCTGTGTGAAAAACCTGTTGCAGGTTTTTAGGACTATTTTCTAATTCATCCTGTGTATATAAGTGCTTGGTTTTGCTCTTGCCATATTTCCTATCTTTTCTTCTTGCAGCCTCTTCATTATTTAATCCTTAAATTATTGATTTTCATTCAGCTGTGCTGTATCTCAATTTTTATTGCTTATTTTGACCTCTTACACCAGGGAAACCATATGATATTTATACATGTAAGTTTGGTTTACTTCATTTATGAGTATATCTTTGAGATACATCCACTTAAATGTGAAATCCTCTAGTTTTTCCTTATTTATATCTGAGTAATATTCCATTGTATAAAAATGCACCATCTTTTTCAACCATTCTTTAGATGATGGACATTTTGTTTGTTTCCAAGATTTGGCTTTCACAATTTGTGCTGCTATAAACATAGGTGCACAGATATCACTATGATTTGACATTTTCAGTTTCTCTGGGAAAATTTCCAATAGGGAGATAGTTGGATTTAATGATATTTCCATTTCTAGTTTTTTAAGGCATCTCTACACTGCTTACCATAATGGTTGCAACACTCTGCATTCCCACCAGCAGTGGGGAAGTGTTCCTTTTTACCCAGAGCCTCTCCAACATTTGTTGTTGGTTGATTTCTTTATAAAAGCCATGCTTTCTGGGGTGAGATGGTAACTAATTGTTTTATTTTGTATTTCATGAATGACTAGCAATGTGGAATATTACTTCATGTATTTGTAGGCTTATTGAATTTCTTTCTGTGGGAAATATGTGTTCATGTCAGATGCCCATTTCTGGATTGGGTCTTTGAATTTTGGGACCCTGTTTTTCAGTTCTTTATAATTTCTAGACAGATCTTTGTCTCAATGTTTACTAGCTAATTTTGTAAAAAAAAAAATTGTAGTTTGTCTTTTTACTCTGTTGGTAATTTCTTTTGATGTTGAGAAAATTGTCAGAGAGAGTATGTCCCAGTTGTTGATTGTTTCAAGTGTTAAACATGTATTTTGATGTTTGTCCATGAACTATTCTCCTACTCTTGATGTCTTCAAGATTTCCTCTCACTTCCTCTTCCAGGAGATTTAGTGTTTCTCTTTTAATATTTAGAACTTTAATCCATTTCTACTTTAGTTTGGTGCATGGTGATAGAACTGGGTCAAGTTTTAGTTTTTGGCACATAGAGAGCCATTTTTTCCAGCACCATTTGTTAAAGAGGTCATCTTTTTTCCAGTAAACATGTTTGGACCCTTTGTCCAACATATGGGTAAGTGTGTTTGTATTTGCTTCTGCATCATCTAATCTGTTCCACTGATTCTCAGGTCTTTTTTTTTTCCAGTACCATGCTGATTTTATCACTGTAGGTTTATAGTATAACTTTAGGTCAGGAACTGTAATCCCTCCTGCCTTATCTTTGTTTTTCAGTATTGTCTTTGCAATTCTAGGTCTTTCTTGTTCCAAATAAATTTTAGGAATGATTTCTTCAGGGCTGTGAGTGTTTTAGTTACTTTGTACTCATTGCTGGGACAAATACCCAAGTCTCAAAGTGAAGGAAGGAAAGGTTTATTTAGCTCACAGTTTGTGGAGGTATCAGTTCATACTCTGCTGGATCCATGACAAATGACAGTAGTTCTTGGTGGCAGAAAACAATGAAGAGCAGAGCAGGAGCAATAGCTGTGCCATCCATCAAGCTTCTCTTCTCAAAATTTTGTGCCAATGCAGAGCTCCTCCAAAGTGGAGGAGGACTTCTCCAAGGATGCGGGGCAGGGTAGGGCAGGTAGGTCCATAAACTGTCTTCCTCAACTACTTTTTATATACTTTTATGCTGAGTCACTCTGGAATAGCCATCTGGCCCTAGGGTGGAACCAATCACACCCCAGGGAGGGACCAATCACATCCCTGGGCATGCAATTCACATCCAGCCAGATATACCTCTGACAGGCCGGAACCAGCAAAGCCAATACAGCCACCCTTCCTCAAGTGGACACAATTTTTCAACTACCACTATCCACCCTTTGTCAACGTGTCAACTACACATATTCTGCTTAAGTCAATTTCCATGTAAATGGACAAGCTTACACATTTTGCAACTTGAATATTATATAGCATTTGAATCAGGACATGTTGCCCCTGGCCTTTCAAAGACTCATGTGCATTCCTTTATGCAAAAGGCATTTTCATCCATCTAAAGCAGTTGCTGAAGTCCTAACAGTTTAAGCATTGCTCAAAAGTCCAAGTCCCAACCCACCAAGGTCTAATGCAAATGCTTAGCTGTGAGCCCCTGAACAAATGAAGTTAAATACTTCCAACACACAAAGGCATAAAATAAATACTGTCATTCCAAGAAAGTATACACTGCAGGCTACAAACAATTACAACCAAGGCAAGTTCAATATCCAGAAGGGCAGACATTAAGTCTTCTAGTTCCATGTGGAATATCTGATGCAACCTGAAATGAGTTGTGAGCCTGAAATACCTTGTATGGCTCCACCCCATGACACTTCTGATGGTAGCTGTAATAGTTTTCCCATGGGCCTTCTTTGCTCCCTTTTTTCAGCTTTTTTTTTTATACCATCCACATTCTTAGCTTTTTCAAACTTCTGAGGTTTCCTCTGAGTAGGCTTCTCACTCACAGCTTCATACGCTGTCCTCTCAGGGGCACAGTGGCCATCCTCCCAGGCCTTCTGAAATCTAGGTGGAACCTAAGAACTTCAGAATTCTGTATGCACCTAAAACCAACATCATGCAGATGATGCCAAGGGTTACTGCCAGCTGGAGCAGTAGCCAGGCTTCCTTTTCTCTTAGCTGTAGGGGTCAAGTACCAGGATCCCTGCACAATCTGACTCTTATTCCAGGAACAAATATTCTTTTCGGGTGCCATTCTGCAATCCAGTGTGGCCATCATCTCCATTCTGGAACCTCGTGTGGCTACTGCCTCCGTTCTGGAACATGGTGTTCTGTGGTTTTCTCCTCAGAGCAAAGTTCCTCACCCTTGCCCTTCTGAGACTGCAAAGGGTGAGAACCTGCCACCTCCTGCAATGTCCTCAGGATATCTTTCTACTTTCCTGCTACTTCTCAGCAACGGAGATTCTCTCAGGTCTATCTTCACAGTCCACAGCCTTCCTGTTGCTTCATTTCTGGTCAGACTCACATTTTAAATTAATTTTCTGGGCTCTTTGCTGTTGATTGTTAACATAAATCTGGCCAAAGACCCCCAACAACAACCATGCCACTGCCTCAATATTTGGCTGCTCAGAAATTTCTTTTTCTAGATGAACTAGTCCACGGCTTAATGTCAGTCTCAGGCAACGCCTCTGGACAGGAGCAAAATGTAGATAACCCTCCTGCAAGGCATAACAAATAATCTGCAGTCCAATGACCAATGATGTTGTTCTTCCCAGCAGAAACTTTGCCAGCCTGGTATTTATTACCAGTCTTCTTCTCAGCATTCCGGTCTGAGTTCTGAACAGAATCTCACAAACAGAACAGCTGAAGCTCTTCCAGTGCTTCACTTGTAGGCAGCATCACTGAACCTTTCCTATCTCTTCTGGTGAGCCATTCCCAAAAGCTGATAACCTGCATTGTCAGGTATAGCCACATCAATAACTTCATTCCTGGTACCAAATTCTTTCTTAGTTACTTTTTACTCATTTCTTGGACAAATACCCAAGTTTCAAAATGAAGGAAGGAAAAGTTCATTTAGCTTACAGTTTGTGGAGGTTTCAGTTCATACTCTGCTAGCTCCAAGGCAAATGATAGCTGTTCTTGGCCGCAGAAAACAATGAAAAGCAGAGGAGGAGCAGGAGCTGTGTTATCCATGAAGCGTCTGTCTTCCCAATTTTTTGCTGGTGCACAGCTTCTATAAGTGGCATGGCTCTGAAGATCTACCTCCACAGATGAGAACTTCTCCAAGGAAGCAGGGCAGGGCAGAGATGGGCATGGCTGCACAAAGACTTCTTCAACTCCTTGTTATATAATTTTTGTGCTGAGTCACTGTGGTGTAGCCCATCTAGCTGTAGGGTGGAACCAACAAAACCCCACGGTGGGACCAGTCACATCTCAGGGCAGGCTCTCTGCATCCTGCAGGATGAGCCTCCCACAGGCTGGAACCTGTGGAGCCACTCCAGAGAAGCTTATTCAAGTTGACACAATGTGGCAACTACCACAGTGAGGTATGTTGATGATATGTTAATATGGGTTGCATTAAATCTATGTAGCAATTTAGGTAGTATGGCCATCTTGACAACATTGGTTCTTCCTATCCAGGAGCAGGGATTATATTTCCATTTTCTGTAATCCTCTAGGAACTTTTTTCAAAGTACTATAGTTTTCATTAAATAGATCTTTTACTTCTTTAGTGAGGTTAATTCCTAAGTATCTTATTTTCTGTGGTGCTATTATAAAAGGAATGGCTTCTCTAATTTCTCTCTGTGTTTGCTATCTGTGTAGAGGAATGCTATTGATGTTTTCATGTTGACTTTGTATCCTCTTATGCAACTCAACTTTTGTATTAACTCTTGTCTTAGTTACTGTTCTCTCATTTCTGGGACAAATACACAATTCTTAAAATGAAAGGAGGAAAGATTTATTAGCTCACACTTGCTGGAAGTTTCAGTCCATATTCAGCTGGCTCAAGGCTGAGTGGAACAGGGCAGAGAGTATCCAGTGCATGGCGGCTGAACAGCAAAAATTGCAGCAGAGGCAACAGACCAAACAGGGGAGCAGAGAGCAACAACATGACTCTGTTTCTCTGTCTCTCTTTATATTACATTCAGGCTCTCCACTTCAGCCTTTCTGCCTTAGTCTATACCCACAATCCCAGAAGTACTTAAAACACATAATCCCAGGAATTATGGATCAAGTCTCAAACTCTAGATCAGTACTAAAACACATAATCCCGGTGACTCATGAGTCAAGTCTCAATCTGTAGAAATCCTCGGCAAATGACTGCATGAGGCTTTGGGGGAACAACTCTCCACAAAATTTGTGAAAATAGTACTGTGACTTGCTGCAAGACAACTGGAGTTTAAACTGCTTCTGAGTTCACTCATTAACTATCCATTTGTTTATTTTAAGCATTTAGGAAAAATCAAACTATTCTTTTGTAGTTCAAAGAGGAAGTCTTTTAATTGTCTTACCGGTACTTGTGCGCGTTTTCTAATACTCTACCAAACTCACTGGTTGATAGTTTATTTTATTTTGCTTAAAATAGATCAATATGGAAAATAACAGATGATTTACTCTTCACACCCAGTTACATTGAAATCTGTGTCTTAGGTTTTTTTTTTTTTTTTTTTAAATATCCAGTACCATAGAGAATTTTGTGAAATTTTACATACATTGCATAGAAAATAACTTGATGAGCTGTGCAGGTCTTCTACGTGCCAGTATGTCTGATTAATCATACTTTAAACAACATCACATTACTACCATCACTGTCAGTCTCAACTAAAATATCTTTCCTTGGGTTTGGGATGCAGTTTTGTGCTATTCCTTCTTTGTATGCATGAGGCCTGGGATTTAGTACCAACATCCTTCACATAAGTCTTAGCTCATGTTGTCTCATAAGAGTGCTTTAATTATCTAATTTTCACAAGAATGCCTGCATTGAATTCCAAAAAATTGACACTATCACCATTTATCTTTTAAATTTGTAAGGTCGTTAACATTTAAGAAATTATCTGCCAATAATTATGGTGTGTTCTTCATTCTTTCAACAGTACCTGATGGACAAAAGCTATTTGCTTATTTCAGAACTCAAAAAGTAACTTTTTTTCTTAAGGAAAATGTATTAGCTAGTTCAAGTTATCATAAGTAAACATCAAGGAACAAATGGCTTAAGCAGAAACGAACTGTTTTACAAATTTAGAGCTACAGAGTCTGAACCCAGAGTATCAGTATATTAGGAGAGCTCTCTTCCTGCCTGGAAAACAATTGCATTTTCCTCTGCTCACTTGAGCAGAGAGAGAAAGACGGCTATTTCTCTGTCCTTCTTCTTTTTATGAGACCACCAGTACTTTTGGCATCAGGGATGCCTTAACGCAGTTGGATGACTTCATATATGATTAATTAACTCTGAAAGATTTTACATGGAAAAACAGTTACTTTGGAAGCTGAGATTTCAACACAGAAATTTTTTGGAGACAAAATTCAGCCCATAAGCTGTGATCAACACAGTTTAACATCAATAGAAATGTTTTATGAATGCTTCTAATATTGTCACACGAAAGTAAAAAGATTGTTACCAAGAATGAAAAGCCAACATTGTTTTTATTGATAATTAGGGTCATTTTTATATGAAATATTCTTTTTTCCTTTTGAGGATGATGAAGAATATAATGATTACTCATGATAAGTTTCTAGAAATTTACTCAGTAAAGTATAAACTTCACCATGGTAATACTATTTTAATAATGGTATACTTATGTTTTCACTGCAACAATCTGGAAAACCAGAGGCCTACCATAGCTGACTTTTACACTTGATGGATTAAAGGATTCAAAACTAATTTAACACAACAATAATGAACACTTTATAAAATTAAACAAGAGAGATTGAATAGAATTCAACTGTTGAAACCTGAGATAATTTTGGCTTCAAACTATGTAATATTAGTAACAGATTATACTTAAGGAAAGTAAAATCAATAATTACATACTAATTGAGTAAAAAGGAAATAAAACTACTGAATTGACATTTTATTTTTTCATGGAGATTAAATTCAGGTACTTATATATGTCATATTAATGTTCTAACATTTACTAGTAACTCCATTTCCATGAAATAAAAAGAAACAATTGTCAAAAATAATTTTTGGAGCCAGACTCCCAGACAGAGTGTAATTTTCTCAAATGCTGCTCGTCATTTACATGCCATGTACTAACTTCCCATGTGAAACAGGGTTGCCCGTGAAATTAAAAGGATAGAGCATAAATTATTACATGTGGTTTACTTGTCTGATACATAAAAAAAAAAAAATTGATGCTTCTACTTTATCTCTGCATAACTCATTCAAAGACAGGTAACAAGCCATGCTAAGTGGTCACAGCAACAACCTTATGAAGAAAACCAAATGCTGAAGAAATAAAACCATACTTCTGCCCTATCGTAATTGAGCCCTCCTCCCACAAACCATCCTTATCAGCTCTTTTGGAGGGAAAGCCATTAGCCTCTTCAAATCTTTAAATAATTCTATATGACACGGACACTGTCACAGCATCAAAAATTGAGTCACAACTTTTTAAATCGGCCTGTCTGCCTCGTGTAAAAACCTCAAAGAGTAAATAGGATCTGAAAGGTACAATGGATGCTGTGAAAAGGAAAGAAATGATTGAAAGGTAAAGAACAACTGGGATGAGGGAAAGGAGAAAATAAAAGAAAGAGAGAAGGGAAAACTATGTATGTATATGTACTGATAGCTTGAATAACTGTACTATTAATTTATACTGGCCTATTGAAAGGAACTGTTCATACTTTTTTTCTTTTTGTGCAGGGTTACTACACAGCCCAGACGTGTAATGATCCTTCTGATCTCTGCCTCCCTCGTGCTGGGATTACAGGCGTGTGCCACCATGCCCAGACTCCCCGCTGGCTCAGCATGTCTGAGAACGGGGCCCGTGGCACATGTGGTACCAGGAATCATGCCCCAGACCCTGTGCTTACCTAAACAAGTGCGTAGTCTGCTGAGCTATAGGGCCATCTCTTTTCTCCTCTTTAATATTTTGACCAATTTTACATGCTTATATCTGGTGATGTGATTAATTTGAAGACAATATGCAACATGGCAACCATTGTTCAAGGCCTATCGTTTTGTTTTGTGAAATTCTATATCATTTCTAACATTTTAGAAATATATTTATTCTCTTTAGAAATATTTCACTTAAAAGTATGTTCTCTAGTTGCACCCATTTAATGACAAACATTAGCTTCTGAATTTCTGACCTTCAGAAACTGAAATAATATTAAAATAGGGGTGGTCATAATAGTTACTACTCATTCACACTTTGAGATTAAATGAGTTAATATATGTATTTAGAATAGTTCTAGTGTATTACTGACATGTCTGTTCAGTTGTTTCCTAAATAAACAGCAACTTTAGATCAAATATACACAAATGGAAGTAAAAGTCTTCAAACTCAAGATCTTACTAAGAGATTTCCACATAGCGTAATAGCAGTGTCTCACCAGCTGCTTATCTCCTAGAGAGAAGATTAAACTAGGTACAAGAATTCTAGTCCAGCACCTGATTCCCTGCTTGAAATACTGGAATGCATGGGCCACAGGTGGGGATTTTGCTATCCTTGTACAGGTTCTAGCTTAGTAATAAGTACCAAAACAATTTGCCATAAAATTCCACACAGACAAATACTTAAAATATTTTTCTATATATTTATGTACTTCAGTAGGAATTAGAAGGTGAACACAAGGGTTGATGAGATAGCTCAGTGGTCTAAAGCACCTGATCAGGAAAGCTTAGGTAGATGCAGGGAACATCTATTTGATCCCGGCACCACTTGGTATGTCATTTCTGCCCTGAGGGTGTACAGAGCTGGTAAAAAAAAAAAAAAAAAAAAAAAAAAAAAAAAAAAAAAAAAAGACTAGAAGGTGAACAGGAAAGTTTTGTTGACCAAAATTAGCCTCAGTAGCTATTGATTTAGAGCAGTGGTATTTTACCATGCACAATTGTGCCCTTCAGGGGTCATTAAGTAATGACTGGAGATATTTTATCATCTTGACCTCAGCTGTGCTAAAAGTTGATGAACATTTTGCAATGCACAGGACAACTTCTTGAAACAAAGCCTTATCCAGCTCTAAATATCAGTAGTGCGGAGGCTGTGTCACCTTGACATAAACATTTGTAAGTCAGTGTTTTTAATTCAGACTAAAGTGCAGTAGTTTAATTATACTACATTAACAATATTTTTTGAAGTAATATTTTTGTAGTTCTTCCTATTCTTATTTTTTCGCTTCCTAAGTAATTCTTAGCTATCAGGTATTTGTATGAATTTTTTTCATACACAGCCATTTTATTTTCTTTACAGACAGGAAGTTGTGTGTGACAAAATATTTCAGTCCCTGTAGTTTCAGAATAGCACTTGGTATTAGTAATACTGAATCTGGTCTCAATGAACTTAACATCAATTTATTCTCAGTATTTTTCAATTTCCTCTTTTCTCCAATGGGGGAAATCCAATGGGATTAGAAGTTTCTAAAGTGATCAGTGGAAACCACAGGCACTATTCTAAATGCAGACAGGACAACAAGCTTGACCGTGGGCTGAGATTCTCCCTCTGCTTCAGCACGGAGCTTTTCTCTGTCAATCTGTCATCTTTCTTCATTTCCATTGGAATGAAATGCTCCTCTGATAAGGAATAACAAAATTTCAAAGCTACCATCTCACATTATAATGGAATTCCTTCAAAACCTAAAAGAAGCTAGAAATTTTGTAGCATTGTTATGACTAAATTGTTTCATTATGTTTTACTTTTAATGTCTTTTGGAAAATCTCTTTGCATTCAAATTCATCATATCCCTACTGATATATCATTTTAATTTTTCACTCGCTATTTTATGATATTAAAGAGTATAGAAGTCTTGATATAAGTTAGTGATAAATGATGGTAGAACACATAGATATCATAGCTGAGGCCCTGGTTTTCGTCCTATACACACACACACACACACACACAGATCATATACAACTTCCTTCTGTTTTTATAACAGGCATTGCAATGGATGTGGTAATCTTTACTTTGTAAAAACCAACAGCTTTTAAGAATAACATCCTGCCCGAAAATACATTTGATAAAAATGAGCAGCAATTGTCAGAATAAATATACCTTTAAAAAAGCCATCTAAGGAAGTTTGGGGCAAGTGAGCAACTCTGCTTCCCACTTCAGCCTTATATTTTTGGGTATATTATAGGACCAGATTTGTCAGATGTTCTAATTATTTTTTTAAGAACAGTTTATATTTTAGTATAAATTTAATTTTTAAAGTCTTGAATATGTATTTAAAATAACACATTTTGTTTGGTGAAAGTAAACACATGTTCATTTTGTCCATGTTTCCACTTTCAAAGATCTGAATTTGCATTCTAAACAGTTTTTAGAATACTAAATTGGACTTTTTATCATGGTATATTCCAGTACCAACAAACCTAATGTAATAATTTCATTGTAACAAAATCACGTTGCTAGGCAGGTAGAGGAGAGAACTGGAAAGCAGGTTTTCAAGATGGAACAAGGCTCAAGGTAAATTTGGATCCCTTCTTTTCCCTTTGCCTTTCTTTATCGCCATCCCTATCAACTTCATTTTCCTTTCCTTCCCTTGAGAAATTTGACTTAAATACGTCCTCCCTTTTACATTTGAGGGTCAGAGAAAGCTGTGTACTCTTGAAAAACATGATTTTATCTTCACTTGCTACAATGAGCCAAAATGCTTCTCTAATAGCAAAAACGAAAAAGTTTTCTTCTTAGGTACTACTACTCAGTGACCCTCAAAATATGCTTCAGAATTTAAAGCAAAATCTCTACACTGTGAAAGATAATGTGTTTTATTCCTACGTTCAGCATTCTAATTCGTAATTGTAGATTATAATAATGCACTCAAAAATGTAATTCTATTTACATGCAATGAAATTTGTCAAGTTGCCTAGGGTGGATTATGTTTTTCTATAGAAGAAAAAAAAAAAACATGCATCTAATGTGTTAGCTGCAGATGAGGCATCCCTAAAGGAACAATCGGTTAATTAATATATCCAACATTTCTCTCTTTTTTAAAAAAGAAAATCTATTCATAACAATTATTGCTGTCAAGTTAAGATGCTAAATATAGTGAAAAATGTTGATTGATTACTGTGAATTTTTGGCAGCTGTAGCCCTTGAAGCGTGAAACACATTAGCATTGTCTCTTGATGCCTTCAGTAATTGCACTGAGTTGATATTTGCCTTACGAAAAAGATGGTTAATTTATTCACAAAACAGCCAGTGGCTAGAGTCTTTAATATGTACAACTAAAATGACCTCCATTTTTTCAGTTGATAACCAAAAACCAAAGGACAATGTCAGAAATAAGTTGGCAATGCATAATTGATAAAAGTGTAATTTAATGTTCATTCTTAAAATATTTTTGTCCTTTTCAAATTATTAAGTCTAACAAGCTTCCAGTTAAATTTATTGTATCATTATATTTGCTATATAGAGTCTTATGTTGTAAAGAATAATTGCCAAGCATTTAATGGAAAATAAAATGACACTGCACCGGCCTCACATTTAGGTCATGAGGTGAAGGTTAAGTGTATTTTTCTATGCTAGTTACTGAATGGTATAAGGGGACAAAATTACTAAATTTACTGTACAGCAGAGATATTTTGTTTTAACATGAATATTCCTTTAATATAATCGATGGGAGAAAACTAAATGTCTTGTTTTCTTACAACTAGAAAAATGTAGGACATTACCGTGCTTCTGATAATATATAGGTTTGTTCATCTTTCTTGTATGCTATTAGTAGAACATCAATCTTTTTATGGATGCATGAAACTCTGCAGCTCTAGTACATGGCATTTTCCAATAAAATCCATTGAGATAACAATGTCTGAAGGTTAACAAATACATGAAAATACAAAGTACTTTTTCCCAAAACATACTCTCATCTCTGATGTCATTTACAGAGATGTCTCTAAATCTCTGTAAAATTTAGCAGACAAATACTATCACAACTGAAGCAAGGTGCATGCTGTCATCATATTTATTCGTTATAAATAATATTTGTCAATTTATGCTACATTTATGAAACTCTAAAATATGGAAATATCTGTTCTTATATCTTCAAGGTTACACACATCTTTTTATAGAAAACATAGATAGCTTAAATGGGAGAACTGGAATATGTTAACCTGGCATATACTGTATATTTCATAATTTCGTATTCTGTGATTTTGAAAATTAAGTGACAGATCCAAACAACCCAGCGTGATGCAGACTTGAGCAAACAGAAAAATTATTATAAAATTATTATAAAATTATAAAAATTATCATAAAATTATTGAGTCCCTCATGGTTCATGCTTGTCCTTTAGTTCAAACAAATTACAAGTAAAAATTTTCAAAGTAGTCTATGCAACCAACTTTTAAGAAACATCTTAAGAGACTGGTCAGTGTGGGTGGAGAGCAGATCACCAATATATTCTATTTCAAGAAGATTGTTTTACATTACTATGTAATTGGAGAAGGCTCCAGCTGCTATGAAATCACTACTTTAGAAGGTGAAATAGCAGTATATAGGAATGGAGATGGAACACAAATATCCGTTCATAGAGGAAATGACTATGGCAAGAGAGAAGAGGAAGTACACGTCTCAGAGAAAGAATGATATCATTCTTTCTCTTTGGTTTTCTGGTTAAAGTAAAGTTAATCACCACTCTGAATTATAACATACTGCTTAGCAAACTAAAGATAAGAACAATCTCTACTAGAAAAAGCCATCTACTTGTCTGTTTTACCATGCTGTGGTCATACCAAAGTGTTATACATCTAAAAACTCTTCTAAGATGTATGTTCTCATGTAGTAGGTCTGAAAAAATATTTTATATAAGATGAAATACAACACTTTAACACCAAATAATTTTAAGGTTTAGTATAGAATAAATATGTAGGACTATGAAGATAAAACAGTAGCTCTCTACGTGCAGTGAAAACTTACATGACTTTTTTTTTTTTTTTAATGTATTATGGTAGCTGGCTGAGCTTGCTCTGGGAGTGGAGTTGGTGTGGCATGTGGTGCCTGCGATTGAACCATGGTCACTGTGGTTGCCTAGGCTTTCCTAACCAGGCACTTTAGACCACTGAACCATTTTGCCGGCCCACAGATTCTTATCTAATCAACTGGGAATAAAAGCTTTCAGAATTTGACTGTTTAGTTTGATGTTGGCTCTTCATCTGTCATAGATGGCTTTTATCATCTTGAAATAAAGACAAGTTTCTTTTTTTCTGTATATTTTTACAATGAATGGATGTTGGACCTTATCAGATTTTTTTATGCATTAACTGAAGGGATCATGTGATATTTATTCCTGTCTCTGTTGATAATGTATATTATATTTATTGATTTTGGTATATTGAAATATTCTTACATACCTGGGATGAATACTACTTAATCATAATGTATAATCTTCTCAATTACTTGAAATATTATGTTTGCCAGTATTTTATTGAGAATTGTTCTGTCTATACTCATTACAAAGATCAGCCAACAGTTCTCTTTTTTCGCCGGGCCCCTTCTCTGATTTTGGTATTGGGGTAAACTTACTTCCATGAATAACTAATTATGTGCATATTGCTTTCCTTTTAATTTTGCTAAGGACTAATATTGTATTAGATCTTTTCTAGATTTCTTGTAAAATTCAGTATGAATTCATCAGGACTTGGATTTTTCTATATTAGTAGGCTATTAATTGCATCTTGAACTTCATTGGCTGTAATTGGGCTATTTCGAATGTCTATATCTTCTTGATTCAGCTTTGGCAATTCATATGTATCTAGGAATCTCTTCTTTTCTTCTGTGTTGTTTAATCTATTTGAGTATAAGTTCTTGAGGTAGATGTTGTTTTTTTGGATTTCTGAAGGATCTGTTGTGGTTTTACCCTTCTTAATGATATGGAGTTCATTTTTTTTTTCTCTGTTTTTCTTTGATAAGCTGTCTAAGGGTTTGCCAATTTTATTTAATCTTTCAAAGAATTAATTCTTCCACTCATTGATTCTTGGTGTAGTTTTCATAGTTTCAATTCCATTAATTTCTGATGTTATAATTTCTTCTTTCTTTGTATGAACTTTGACCTTGACTTGTTCTTTTTCTATTTTCTCATCATACTTAAATGCCTTTTCACAACAAAATAAATCACCAAATGAATGAATGACCACAGAGTGTGAAAAGACTTTGCCAGCTATTCCTTAGACAAAAGACTAATACTTAGAATATCTAAAGGACTCAAAAATTATCCTCCTCAAATTTAAAGACCTAATCCCAAATGGCTACCTGGAATGATTACACAGTTCACAGAGCAAGCACGAAAAGCAAGTATATATATATATATATATATTTTTTTTCTCTTAGTTAACTGAGAAGGTTCTTACTGATATTCTTTAGACAAGATATGTCTATATCTTGTCCTCTAAATAACTACTACAGACCCGGGCCTGGTGGCACACGCCTATAATCCCGGCACTCAGGAGGCTGAGGCGGGAGGATTGATGTGAGTTCGAGACCAGCCTGGGCTAGAAAAGTGAGCTCAAGGCCAGCCTGAAATGCATAGTGAGACCCTGTCTCAAAAAGACAAAAAAAAAACCAAACTACTACAAAGATAGCAACATTCAATGTACTAATTATTATAACTGTCCTACTAACCTGTTTTGGAATGGATTCATTGCTATTTTATCACTTCTCTCATTAAAATGAAATATATATATATATATATATATATATATATATATATATATATATATATATATTAAAATAGAGGTTCCATTTGACTCAGCTATTATCCTTTTTGGTACCTTCCCCAAATAATTAAAAGCATCATATAAAGCTTTGTATACACACCCATGTTTATAGCAGAACAGTTTAGAATAAATGAATTTTGGAAACAACCCAAATGCCCATTAGTCAATGAATAGATAAAGGCGATGTGTGTGTGTGCTTGTGTGTTTGTGTGTGTGAGTGTGTGTGTGTATGCAAGTGAATATTACACATCCACCAAAAAAGAAAATCTTGTAAATATCTAGATAAGCTGATGCACATTGAGAACATACACTTAAGTGAAATAAATTTGGCACACATAGGTAAATGAGGCAGCATTTGGTTCTTTGCTGTGAGCAACTGAAAATACAAATAAGGATCCACATTTTATGATAGATTTTGTACAATAGAAAATTTTCAGTTGTGAAGGGAAACTAAGGAAGGGGAAAGAGGAAAGAACAAATGACAATAGAAAAAAGTGGAACCAAAGCTTTTGTAAATGCAGAAGAGATGAAAGGACAAAGGGAGGAGGGGGAATGGCAGACAAAGAAGACTCGAAATATGTTACATATAGGTACAGTTCTGTGTGATGGATATGATCGTTATGTGCATCTTAATTGTGCAATACACTTAATTAATTGTAAATTAGGTTGCTTCCAAGATTTAGTTATGAAAAATTGTGCTGCTATAAACATGTGTGTATGAAAGCTTTCTATGGTGTTTTTATTCTTTTGGGGATAGCATCAACCATTGTTGAAATCCTACTACTTTGTTTAGTGAAATTTTATATCATTTCTAATGCTGTTTTTTTTTTTTTTCTATCACTATCTTATATTCCTTAATAAGAAAAGAAATTAGGAAGACCACAGTCTCGGATTGAAAGAGAAAAATCTATTCAGCGTACATGCCAATCTTTACATAAATATTGCAATACAACAGTATATAATCAAAGAGATAGGATTTTACATGACTTTGATTCAATTTTAGGAGAGCTCTAGGAATTTTGAGTAGATTTATATTTAGTGCTCTATGGCTTGGACTCATGGCTTAAAACCTTACCATCCCCATAGTGAATAAAGAAAACAAAAAATACTTACCTTATTGTACAGTTGCTGTAATTGTTAGAGCAAAGAACATATGAAGCATCTAGTAGTATGTGGTTCAAGGCAAACATTCAGTTCTCTTGAACATGCCTTATTATTGATAAAATTACTAATTCAGAGAAATAATTGCAAATATCCCTTTGAGGAAAAAATAAACACATGGCATTGCTAATGTCTATAGTCTGATTTATCTGTTGGAACAAAACAGATGGTCATTATATTTGTATCCTGGCATCAGTGCTACCAGGATTTTACACCTGAATATAGTTCTGTCTCAGCACAGTCTGAGTGTTTCTATATTTACCCAGGCTCTAGCTATGTATAAAAACAAGCTCTTCTGTTAAGCTATGAATATGCTTTATGCATGACACGTCTTTGCTTTTAAAAACTTGTCAGATCATATTTATGGAAAACTAACACTAGGAAAATGGTATCAATTTAAACAATTTTGTACACTTTTGAAATGATTTAATTTTTGGCTAATAAATATGACTGTTTAAGTAGTTTCATAAATTTTCAGCCAAAAAAAAAAAAACAACGCTGTAGTAGTTGACAGAATTCAAGTGCTTCCAATTAAGCATATATCAATTCATTTATATTGTTGGCTAAGTTAAATTTAGTTTTATAACCCTAAAACATGTTTAGCTATTCTGTTTATCGATAGCACAAAGAGTTAATATACAAAGAAAATACTTAGGGCTTCATAGTTTCTCAGTGTGATATTTTCCTTTATGTTTATTATTATTTTAGTCCTACTGCTTCTGCGTTAAAAGACGTAATATTATTAGGTTCATCACTCATTAATACAGCTACATTAATCATTCTGGGGCTTGAAACAGCATTGAACATTGACATATAATCTGAAAATTTCCTTATAATTAGAAAAAAAAGGTAGTGTACCCAGATGTACAGCATTGTTTTTCTTTTCTTTTTTTTTTTTTTAAATAATGAAAACCCCAAGCCGGGCGTGGTGGCTCACGCCTGTAATCCCAGCACTCGGGAGGCTGAGGCAGGAGGATTGGTGCGAGTTCGAGACCAGCCTGGGCTACAAAAGTGAGCTCAAGACCAGCCTGAACTGCATAGCGAGACCCTGTCTCAAAAAGACAAAAACAAAGAAAACCCCAGGAAAATTTATCATTGCCAATTAATTAACTAAAAATAAATGATATGTGACATTTTTAAAAACTTCCCTTGGCAAGAGATATTCTTAAGTTGTCCCTGTTTTCATCACATCATTTGTTTTGATATTTTCTAAGCTCTCTCTCTCTCTCTCTCTCTCTCTCTCTCTCTCTCTCTCTCTGTATATATATATATATATATATATATATATATATATGTAATTATTAACCATTAAGAGGCAAAAAGTCAGACTTGCATCCATTATTGTATGTGTCATCTTTCACTATTTTATCTGAAAATGGAAAATCAATTTAGTGTCACAAGTTTTTTGAAAATCTACCATATTAAAATGTTTTATTAGTAAAGCTAGTTTTCATATTACTATAAATATTAACTTATACTTTTTGTAACATGCAGGAAAAATCTTCTTGCATTCTGGCAGATTTATCACTTTATAAATTAAAATGTTACATAAGGCATAACTTTAGGCTCTTCTATTTTTGTTTGGTACCATACAACTACATTTTTCAACTGTTGTGTACATTAAGTGCAAATGTCTACGTGTTCACACAATAAGATAATTAAATGATAGTTTATTCAGATTTAAGAAATTCTCATTTTATAAAAAAGCAGAGATCAAAATAGGAAATATTTGATGCTGTTATAAGCTGACTATTGGTAGGTATTCTTTGGTCATTTTATTACTTTGGGATTACCAAAGTATCTAATTAATATATATATATTTTTTGTATTTCTTTTTTTTTTTTTTTTGAGTTTCAATTTTTTTATTGTTTAAATTTAACAGTGGTTATATTACGTATTTTCATCATCAGATTGGTTTAGATTAATACATATAGGTATATAAGGTTGATCAAACAATTAAACATTAACCTTTCTAAATCAACATTACTTTTTTTTTTCTTTTCCCCTTTCTTTTCTTTGAAAGTTGACATATTGCATATTATCCTCACAGTCATTCTACAGAGTACAGTGTGTGGGCATGACCCACCTCCCTATTGATGTTGCTTAGAAAAAAAAGAAAAAAAAAAGGAAAAGAATATACTTCTCTTTGGACTAAGAGGGAGCAGATACATACACAGTCAAATGTTTTGCAATTGCAGTGGGCCACCAGTGAAGCTTGTGATGTTGGAGGCTATTGAATCTAAGCCTCCTAAAGCTCACCTCACCAATCTAGCTCTAATTAATATATTAAATAAAATTTATTCATAAAATATTAAGTTCAAATATCAAAATCTAATGATTAGTTTATGCATAAAAACTTCATTTTTCCAATTGCTTAACAACTGCAGAGAAAGGAAGCTTTTCTTGACCATATTTAAATATAACATAAAATAATATTGCACAAAGTTCATGAACCACAAAAATAGACAAAAGACAAAGTTTAATTATTTTTAGCATTAATTTATCAAAGGCTTGATTGAATATATGTAATTCATAGCAAGGACTCTCAAAAATACTATCTCTCCTAGGTAACAGAATTATAACTGGTCTGTAAAATATCAATTGCTCAGCTAATTTCATCACTGAATTTTTCAGTCCAGAGGTATATGTTGACGAGGTTTTACTTTTGATTGTGTTGAACTAAATATTTTAATATCAGTTGAAGTAATATCCACAAAAACAGAAGAATATGTTTATTCATAAGTGGTAAATTTAAGACTATTTGGAGTGGTTAACAGTTACGTTTCTCTAGCCAGGCATGGTGGCTCACGCCTGTAATTCCAGCATGCAGGAGGCTGAGGCAGGAGGATCAGTGCAAGTTCGAGACCAGCCTGGGCTGCTACAAAAGTGAGCTCAAGGCCAGCCTCAACTACATAGCGAGACCCTGTCTCAAAAAGACAAAAAAAAAAAAAAAAAAAAAAAAA
>PVJA010022937.1:0-33653 GCA_004027025.1 Myocastor coypus
CCATCCGTCCATCCGTCCATCCATCCATTGATCCATGCTTGCATCCGCCCATCTAGCCATCTATGCTTGTGTCTATGCATGCAGTGGTGCATCTATCCACCCTTGCATCCACACACCCATCCATCCGTGCATCCATGCACCCATCTGTACGTATATCATCCACACATACTGGCCCCTGCCTCCACCCATCCACCCACCCATGCACCTGTCCATCCATGCGTAACCCACTGTGCATCTATGCACGCACCATTCATAAGCCACTATGCACCCATCCCATGCACCATGCATGCGGCCACACTCCCACCCATCTATGCATGCATCCTTCCACAAACCCATGCATGCCTCCATGCATTCATCAATTAATGTATGCATCTATCTAGGCATTCCACCTTGACTCAGGCATCCATTTATGCACACATGCATCCATCCACCCATGCCTCCATCTAACTATGCATGCAAACATGCATCTACATATCTGTCTGTCCATCTGTCCATCTGTCCACCTACCCACCCATTGACACAGGTACTCATGTATGCATCTGTCTATCCATTTGTCCATCCATGCATTCATCTTTCTGTCTATCCATCTGTCTGTCCATCTATATGCACATTATCTGTCTTTCTATCTCTTCATCTAAGCATCTGCTCATCTGCCCATCCATCACCCATGCCTTACAGGTGTGCCTGCATCTGTCCACCTCCTGCCATCTCTCTGCACAGTTGTCTGTTTACCTCACTGTCACCAGACCCCATCCCGGCCCTCCTATCTACACAGCCAGTATGACCCGTCCACTCCCTGTTCACTTGCTTGGCAGATGCTGTTCATCACCCTTCCTGCACTTTTCATCTCTCCTGTCATCTGCTGAGTGACCATCCCAGGTGTCTGTTTGGTGCCCAATTTACTGTCCTTTCCATCTGTGTGGCTGAGCCTCAGGCCATCAATTCTCTGATCCTGGCCCTTGATCCCATACAGGGTAGGTGCACAGCCAAGCTTTTGATGAACTGCATCGCAAAGGCAAGGGTGAGGTGGACAGAGCTGAGGTTGGGTGGTAACCAAGTGTACCAACGCAAGGGGACCTTGAATGCCAAGCCATGGTCCTTGGAACTGATCTGAAGGCAGTGAGGAGCCATAGAAGGCTTTATTTTTAGAAGACCTATTTGGCTGCCATGTGGAATATACATCAGAGGGGGAAAGGCTGAAGGGACAGCTGGCAGGGGCTCAGGAAGGAGAGTGTGGCCAGCCTGGGGCAGGGGAGTGCAGGGGGAGGTGAGAGGAAGGGACAGGTCTCCAAGATGGATGGGAATGGGGAGGGAGGCTCTTGTCTAGCTTTCAGGATTGGTGGTGGAGCAGGTGGGATGGGGGATGTGGCGGCTTGGGGTGAATCCTAGATGTGTCATACTTGGGGTCAACAGAGACACCCGGTGCAGCTTGAGAGATCTGCTATTTGGCAGTGACTGGGCCAGACTGGGCCAGAGGCCATGAAAAGTCATGAGCTAGAGAAGTGGATTTGGAGTTGGGGAGAGGAAGGAGTTAGGGCAGGAAGGAGTGGGGCAGCTGGGTGCCTGAGGAGACTTGGCATTACTATTATTATTGTTTGGTGCTGGATAGGAAGCCCAGGGTCTTATGCATGCTAGGCAAGTGCTCTACCTTTGGGCTACATCCTCAGTGCTCATTATTATTATTATTGTTATTATTATTATTATTATTATTAGTAGTAGTAGTAGTAATATTTAAGATTTTGAGACAGGGACTCATTAAGTTGCTCAGACTGGCTGCAGATTTGTGATCCTCCTACCTCTGCCAGCAAAATAGCTGGGGTTACAGGTGTGTGGCATGGTGGCGTAGGAGGGACAGAGCCCATGAGGTAGAAAGAGGACTAGTCCAGGACGCAGAATATCTCCCAGGCCCAGGGGAGAGTCTGTACAAGAGGGGTCTTAGCCAGGGATTCCAGAGCTCGGATTGGGACAAGTGGCATATTTGTTTCACTGACCTCTGGCAGAGTTGTTGTATAGCATTTTTTTCGTCTGAAAAACGGAGGTAACCACAATGATATTAAATGCAGCTCTGTGACTGTCACCTGTAGAAATCACCAGTATTTTCATGTCACCTCCTGGCCATCGTAGAGCTCTCAGAAAATCATGTGCATCCATCATGGTGACCTGCTGTCACCTGGTGTCAGGCCCACTGTTGGATCTCATTATGTATTGAGTTGATAACAAGGCATGTACATTCTTCAAAAATCTGTTTTAAAAATATTTTGATAACTAAGATGTACACCTATAATCCCAGCATTTGGGAGGGTGAGGCAGGAGGACCGCGCTGAGTTTGAGGCCAGCCTGAGTTACATAGTGAGTTCAAGGACAGCCTGGACTACACAGGGAAATCCAGCCTCAAGAAAGAAAACAAAACAAAACAAAAACACTTTGTTTTTGGATAACTACTTTAACTTTAACTGAACTAGCTTTTTTTTTTTTTTCCTTTTCTTTTCTCCTTCACCATTCTTCTTCTGTTCTTTGAGACAGAGTCATACTGTGTAGCGCAGACTGGCCTCCAATGCATAGTGATGCTTGTGCCTCAGCCTCCCATGCCCTGGGGATTACAGGCATGTGCCACCACACTTGGCTTCTTTTCTATTTTTAAGTCTTAAAAAAAGCATATGTTTAATACATTGTTCAGAGAAGAGGCTTGTGAGGTCTCTGCCTGAGGCACAGGAAAGGTTAAGAGCCACTTCCTAAGAGAAGGTTCCTCAGCCAGCCAGGTGGTGCCGGGTGGCCGAGCAGAGGGAGAGCTCACAGGGCGCGCAGGACGCATGTGCCTGCCGAATCTGCAGGTATGCGCGTGTGCGCATGCTCAGAGGGTGCGGGTGACCCTCTGCAGATGTGCATTCGGGGACAGGTGCAGGGGAAGACAGGTCCTAGGGAGGCCCAGGGACAATGTCGTCATCCCTTGTTTTGCCTCCTCACATCCTCTGTTCCCATGAATGTCCAAGAGAGCACGTTGTCGTTTGTCCTGCGTTCGCAGGGCCGGGGGTGGCCAGGTGCAGGGAGGCCTCAGCAGAGCGGAGTCGAGTAAGTGAGCAGCAGTGATGGCGACCCGTAGTAAATGGCAGGTGCTGGAAAGGAGAGAGGTTTAGGGTGGGAAGGTGAGCTGCAGATCTCCGTAGGGCAGAAGTTTCTCCTTAGCCTCCTTGGTGCCTCTGAGTGACAGAGATCTCGCTCCCTTCTGAGGGAGCACAGTAAGCCAGGGTGGAGCTGCTCCACTGGCCTGCCGCTGGCTCCAGTACGGCTGTGGCAGGCCCCTGAGTTTCTCATGGGCCTCCGTTTCCTTCCCGAGGACTGCTCACCCGGGTTTTCTCCCCAGCAGGTGGCCCATTTCCTGTCTTCACCTCCCCGACTGTGGCTGTCTACACAGGGTACCACGACTTGCCTAGAATCGGGGAATCAGGGACATTGGCCATATCCAATGAGTTCTCGTGTGACAAGATGTCTCAGTTACTCTTCTCTCATTGCTGGGACAAACACCTGACACCTAAAATGAAGGAAGGAAAGGTTTATTTAGCTCACAGTTACTGGTGGTTTTAGTCCATACCCAGCTGGCTCCAAGGCAGACTGGCACATGGCAGAGGGCAGCAGTTCATG
This sequence comes from Myocastor coypus, assembly GCA_004027025.1. NCBI lineage: Eukaryota > Metazoa > Chordata > Mammalia > Rodentia > Myocastoridae > Myocastor > Myocastor coypus. Next base: position 3,640 of record PVJA010022937.1, read on the forward strand.
GCGGCAGAACAGCAACAATAGCAACAACGGTAACAGAGGCAACAGAGAGGGAGTCTGTTTCTCTGTCTCTCTTATATTACATTCAGGCTCTCTGCCTCAGACCACACCTATAATCCCAGCAGTACTCAGACCCATAATCTCATCCTTGGATCACGCATAATCCCAGTGGATCATGAGTTAGGTTCAAACTCCAGACATCCCTGTTCCATGATTGCATTAGGCTTTGGGGGGACAACTGGACACAAACCATAACACAGGGGCTTGAAGTATGGCTGAGGCCAGGAGCAAGGAGGGAAGGCCAAGAGGGAGTCTCAGGCTGGTCCCCTCCCCCAAGGCCTCTTGGGGCTGTTTGTCCTGTGTGGAGCTCCCTGACCTTGGAAGCTTGTGAGTAGGGAGGCTGCAAACTCAGGGGACCAGTTGCCCCATTGTCCATGGAGCAGCTCCACCCCGGCTCCCTGCTCTGCGCCCTCAGGCAGTTGCTCTGTCTGCTGACTGCTGTTGTCCTGTCTGGGAAGTAGGCATAGTGATGTCTTTCATGCCTGTCTGCCTTGGGGACCGAAGGAACAGATACCAAGTAGACATCAGAAGATGGGAGCCGGGCATGGTGGTGCATGCCTATAATCCCAGTATGTGGGAGGCTGAGGCAGGAGGATCAGTGTGAGTTCAAGACCAGCCTGGGCTACAGAAATGAGCTCAAGGCCAGCCTGAACTGCATAGCGAGACCCTGTCTCAAAAAGACAAAAAAAAAAAAAAAAAAAAAGTTGAGTTTTCATTTTTTTGTATCCTGATTGCTCTTCATTTTTGGCACCATTTTTTTTTATTAGAGTGAAATATGCTTATATTAGACATCACAAATCTTAGTGTACAGCCCCAGGGCATCTCTCTGCACCTCCTCTCACCACTCAGGCCAAGGACATCACCAGTCCCCAGAAGTGCCCTTGTTCCCCACACTCTGTGACTTTCCTCAAGTTACTGCTAGTCTATCCTCCTTCACATACATTATTAATCTCACCTGATTTTTAAGCTTCATTATGTGCCCTGCACTCAACAAATGTATCTGTATAGTTGCACGTAACAGTCAGCTTTTGTTTTTTTGTTTTTTTCCAATTTTTTTATTGTTTAAATTTAACAATGGTTATATTACATATTTTCATCATCAGATCAGTTTAGATTAATACATATAGGTATATAAGATTGATCAAACAATTAAACATTAACCTTTCTAAATCCACATTACTTTTTTTTTTTTTTTCTTTTCCCCCTTCTTCAGCTTTTGTTTTTTGTGACGGTAATTTCCCAGCCAACCAATCCCTCCACCCTGTTGCTCATTTTCTGGAGAGGAGAGTCCTTCCTGGAAAGGTCTGTCTGGTGAATTGGAGGGTGTTTAGCAATGTCCTGGTTTCTACCTACTCGGTGTCAGAAAGTGGCCTCTCCAGGCTGTAACAACCAAACAGGTCTCTCCCTGGTCATGTTCAGATGTTCCCTGGGGTGTGAACTCATCCCTACTGGGAAATGTCTCCCTTATCCCTTCTTCTGTTGATGGCTTCTGGATGACTCCCAGGTTGGGGCTGTTACTGATACCACAGCCACGAGCCTGGAGGAGTGTGGCTCTGGTGAGCCACGCTGTTGTGTTTCCTGGGCTTGTGCCTGGAGTAACCCTGGGGCTTCCAGGCTGGGTCTCCAGTCAGCTTTAGTAGATGCTGCTGAGCTGCTTTCTGGGGGTAGTCGTTGCCCATGATTGGTGGGACGGATGAATAAATGAATGAGTTTTATTTCAAAGTCCTGGGCATACAGTGCATGACTCTGGAAGCTGCAGTCATGCTTGCTGCAGTGCATGCAACTCCGTCACCCCACTGCTCTGGGTCTTTGCACAAGTTAGCGCTGGCCACCTTCAGGGAGGGTGCTGAGCTGGCTTGGTCTCAGAGCCCAGTGCACACAACCAGTATACAGCTGGTGTTCCATACATGCTTGTGGGCCTGGCTTTGGAGAAGCACAGAACTGGCCCAGGTCTGTAGTCCTAGGCCTTTGAAGGCCCTGATTCTATGCTACTCCCCTTGGGGCGCAGGGAGGGAGCTCATGAGGGGCACTGCCTGGCAGGGACTAGAGTCCTGGCCCCCTTCCTCCATTAGATGTATTTAGACAAGTGAGCCATACCCTGGGCAATGGATCAGATTTCAGCAATGACAAAAATAAAAACAAACTTGTTCGCCCCCACCTCCCTCTTGGTGCCCCCATCAGGGAACTGGGCCTGTCAGCTGCAGGGAAGGAGGGGGTGGTTGCCATGGTAACCACAGGCCTCAGGCTGGCTGCTGGAGAGGAGGCTGCCCTGTAGGCCCCTCGGATATTAGGCACTGTCCCTCCACCAGCTCACTCTTCTGTCTGGACCTGGAAGGTGCCAGTGGGCGCGGTGGCTTCTATCAGTGCTCTAGTGGGGAGTGACATGTCCTGATCCAGCTTAGCCTCTTGCTTGCTAGGAACCTGGAGGTCATCACTGTTGTCTGCTATAAATTTTCCTTTTTACCCAACCAGGAGCTGGAGTGTCCGCCTTCCTGGGCCCCTGGATGCTACACAGGCTTGGACACCCAGCAAAGCCATGGCCAGATGGACCAATGGCCATGCTCACAATTGGTCCAGGCCCGACCTTCCCCTGCTGGGTTTCCATGCGCAGACCTCTTGCCTGTGGCTTGTGTTTGCTGCAGGCTTAAATGAGATAATGCTTGTGAGTTGATTAGACAGCTGCCTTGCAAACAAACACTCAGGATCACTTAAGAAATGTTTGTGATCATTGCTCCCGTTACTGTTGTTAACCTGGTGCTTGGCACACAGCAGGAGCTCAATATATGCTTATTAAGTCCCTACCTGGCTCTTGGAGCCTAGTTCTGAGGATTCTGGGAAACTGTGGAGAGGGAATGTGGGGAGGTGGGGGCGGCTGGGGCATGTGATGAGGGTCCAGGCTCTTCAGGTGAGCTCCCCCAGGGGCAGTGTTGCCACAGGGGAGCTGGGGTGCTGGGAGGGCACCGTAGCCCCTAAGGGTCCCAGATTGGTTCTCTCCTGAGATCCTTCTGGCAGCAGGCGGCTTTGCCTGCCAAGGCAACAGTATCGATTGAGCTGTCATTGATCTGTTTCTCCATCTGCACTCCTCAGAGATGCTCACCGCTGCTGTCAGGGATCCAATCAGCTCGAGTGACCACCTTGTGGCTGTTCTGAGTGGCCGGCCGGATGTGAAGCCTGGACTGGGGGGCAAACACAGGCTTCCCATGAGTCTTTGCAAACGGGGCCGTGGTTCAGGGACCCTGGGGCTGGGAAGCAGGTTGTGAGCGTCCTTTCTGCACTGGGGCTGCTAGGGGCTTGGCCTGGTCTCTGTCGGTGTCTGTCTGTGCAGTGTGGGATTGGATCAGCTGCTCTGTGTGGATTTTGACAGGGCTGCTCTGTGACAAGTTGCTCTGACAGGAGCGAGGGCCTGGATGGCTGGGTCCCAATTTCATGGCCTCAGATGTCAGTCAGAGTGTTGAGCCTGGCAGTCAGGGGCAGTCAGGAGCCTCCCAGGCTTGAGCTCTCTCCTGCTCCGCTTGAAGCCCCCAGACACTGCCTTGAGCAGCTCTGTGTGACCCTAGGCAAGTCACAGCCGCCCCCCCCCCCCCCCCCCCCCCCCCCCCCCCCCCCCCCCCCCCCCCCCCCCCCCCCCCCCCCGCTCACTTTCTCATCTGCCTCCAGTGGACTGCGGTGACAGCTAATCTTGTATCCCTAGGGCGCCTGGCATGCAGTAGCGGTGGTGACTGCCAGGCTCATCACTGCAATGCTTGTTGGACCAGAGCAGCAGAGAGTACTTCCGGAGAGCAGGCTGAACACTTCCCTGAGAAGGCTAAAATATACTTCACACGACTCTGGATAGGGCTGTGAGGGGTGAATAGGAGTTTGCCTAGAGGGAAGGAAAAGTATATTTGAAGTGTGTGACTATCGACAGCAGGAAGTTCAGTGCTTGCCAAGGTTAGTGAGAGGTTAGACCAGAACAGTTCCTTGGGGTTAGAGTCTAGGGGGTTGTGATGTCAGGCTCAGGGGCTGCTGGGAGCCATGGAAGGAGGCTTGGAGTAATCAGAGTCTCAGGTGGATTAATCCGGCCATGGCAGACAGACTTGGGGGCAGAAGGAGCAGCTCACTTCTGCGTCTTCCTGTGCCTCTTTGCAGCTGGTGGTCTTGGACCAATCCATTTCCTGTGGTGTCTTGGTTTCCTCATGGGTGAGCAGGGCTCACCTTCCAACAGGCGGGAGGGATCAGTGTGGGACGTTTTTGCAAATCACCAGGTTGGGCTGAGATGGGTGCTGGCTGAAGCATGGGCGCATTGTTGGGGCAGAGACCAGAGCAGGTGGCCTGAGGAGGCTGGTGTGTCATCCAGGAGGAAGGGGAAGCCCAGGAGTGGACATCATGGAGGAGAGCACTGGCCTTGGAGTCCAGCAGGCCTGAGGTAAATCTCAGGTCTGCCACTTCCAGGCTGTCACCCAGGAGAGGCCCTTAATTGTCTTGAGCCTCAGTTTTCTCATCTGTGCAGTGGGCCTGCTGACCTATTGAGCTCAGGGACCTGGGAGGCTGCAGCAGGCCTGCCCAGCTCCTGCGAGCCCCTGCTGGGTTCACTCTGAGCCAGGACCTGTAGGAAGGGCAGAGAGAGGTGCTGAGGACGCTGCTGGAGGGAGAGGGAGCATGAGGCGGAGGAGCGGGAGGGATGGGGGACGTTCGCTGTGTAATTAGAACGTTTGAACTTCAAGAAAGTTAATTAATGATGAAGCTGCTGCCGGAGCAGTGCTCAGGCTGGAAGGAGGCCCTGGCAGCGACAGGAATTAATTACAGGCTGTGGCAGGAGAGTGGCAGTGGGGTGGGGGACAGGAAGGAGCGGGGCAGGGATGAGGCACGGAGAGGGCGGCGGCATCCCAAGGTGGGTGAGGGCAGGGTGGGAGGGGCAGTTGCCTCTGAAACCAGGTCAGCCTCCTAGCAGGGGAGGACTCCCCCAATGGAGGGGTGTCAGGGTGGGGGTCTTGAGGGTGACAGCATTGAGTTGCCAGCCGGACTGTGGCGAAAGTTTCCTCGGAGGCACTCGACACACTCAAGAGTTCCCGCGGCTCCTAGAGACAGGCATATTTACTCCACAAATCTTCGCTGAGTTTCTACAAGGTGCCTGTTACTGTGAAAGCCCCTAATGCAAAGTCACTGTCCTTGGAATGTGGCTCTAGCAGTGATGCTGAAGGGTCAGCCGTGCAGGACCTGGGAAGGGTCTCGGGTAGTGGGCAACATGCGCAGAGGTCCTGAGGTTGAGTGTGCCCGAGGCTCCTGAGGAGCGGTGGGAGGCCAGAGGGTGGAGAGTGTGAGCTGGGGTCAGGGAAGGTAGAGCTGAGGAGGTGGCCGGGAGCTGTGGCCTTGCGGCGGTGGTGGCGGTGGTGGCGGCGGCGGTGGCGGCGGCAGTGGCAGCGGCATGGGGAGGACTTCCAGGTTGACTCCCAGAGGGAGGGAGGTAGGTGCCTGTGTGTTTTTGGGAGCTCGGTGCTGCTTAGTGAAAGGGTCCTCGTGGGCCAGGGGGAGCCTCAGAGGCCCAGAGATGGAAGGGGCTGACCCCAGACCCCAGCCTGGTCAGTCGGTGACTGGAGCGTAGACCAGGTGCCCTGGCCCCTCATCTCACAGCTCTCTCTGCACAGGCATAGGAGCTGCTCCCCTCACAGCTCTGGGTCAGGAAAGGGGCTGTGTAGGCAGCAGGGCGTGAGCTCTGCCAGCTTCTCCTGGGAGAGAAGCAGAGCCCACCCCTGGCTTGGGTCATTGTTTCTAAGGGCAATCAGGCTTCCTGGTCCAGAAGTTCACCCACGAGTCTGACCCTAGTCATCTGGGTTGTGCCTGGCTGAAGTCCTTCCTTGAGCTCTTTTCAACTAGGAACAGATTTTCAGAAGTCCCTGACTCAGTGATTATCAGAGACAGAATTTGGGGAGTTCTGAGCAGAGTTCATCTTCCTCGTCTATCAGATGGGGGAATGAAGGACCCGGCACTGAGATATCTTTGGGCTCTGAGTTCTATGTTGGGGCTGTTGGAATGGTGGCAGGGGACACAGGCAGTATTCACTTCATGAAGCTGGAGTGCAGGAAGGAGCCCCCATCCTGGTTTCCCAGTACTGTGAAGCTCTGCCCATGCTGAGTTAAAAGATTGTTCATAGTTGGGAATGGGGGAGCAATCCTGTAATCTCAGCACTTGGGAAACTGAGGCAGGAAGATTGCTGAGGATTTGAGGCCAGCCTGGCAGTGAGACTCTGTTTCCTAGGAACAATGTCTGGCTGGAGTCTGCCTGGGGGCACACCGGGAGTGTGGGTGTGAGCTCTCCCCAGGGGGTGGTGAGGGTGGCAGGGCAGGGTGAGGTGTTCAGCCAGTCTTGCTGACAGAGCCACAGAGTGGGCCTGGCAGAGGCGGGGGAGAAGGGTAAAGGAAAAGGAGAGGGGGTCGGAGAAGGGAGGTGGTGACAGAGGGAGGATGGGACAGTTTCTGCAGCCACCTGTTGGGAAGCCCCCTTTCTTGTGGGGTTCTCAGGCTGGGGCAGGGAGGGGATCCTGGTGGTGTGGCCTGTGGGGTCCGTCTGCTGTGTCAGGGTGCCAGGGCAGCAGTGGGAAGGAGCAGACCCAGGCCATTCCCAAGTGCACCCCAGCCCCGTGGCGTGCTTCCTCCTCTGTGTCCTTGACTCCATGTGCACGTGGTTTGAGTGTGTCAGCATGTTGGTGATCCTGCTCAACTGTGTGACCCTGGGCATGTACCAGCCGTGCGATGACATGGACTGCCTGTCGGACCGCTGCAAGATCCTGCAGGTGAGGGGCCATCAGGGACCCAGAGGCGAGGCGGGTGCTTGGCGGTCATCAGAGACGATGTGGGGAAACCCCTTGTCCTGCCCTCCTGGCATCCCCTCTTGTCACTTGGCTAGGGGACCATCAGAATGGGCTGCCTGGGTCCTGGGCAAGTCTGTCCTCTCTCTGGGCCTCGGTTCCCTCATCTGTGAAGTGCCTGGCTGCCTTAGACTCAGATCCTGGAGGTCGCCCTGCCCTGGAGAAGGAGATCTGGGTCTTTTTCGGGGCCCCTCCTGTCCACTCCCGTGTCCTCTCCTCACCCTGAGCTCCAGCCTCTGAGTCCTCATGGTGTCCTTTGACCTTTTCCTGCTTCCCCACAGGTCTTTGATGACTTCATCTTCATCTTCTTTGCCATGGAGATGGTGCTCAAGATGGTGGCCCTGGGCATTTTTGGCAAGAAGTGCTACCTTGGCGATACCTGGAACCGGCTGGATTTCTTCATTGTTATGGCTGGGTAGGTGCTGAGTATGGCACAGGTCTGAGGTCGCCAGACAGCCTGGGGTGAGGAGGAGGAAGCCTGTGGTATTGCTGGGCCTGGGAGCAGGGCATGGCGCCCCCTGGAGGGTGAGCCAGGATGGACAGACACTCCCTTTATTGGCTCTGCTTTAGGCTGTATGATTGAGAAAGCCACTTGGCCTTACTAAAGTCTCTGTTCCCTCATCTTTTTTTTTTTTTTTTTTGGTCTTTTTGAGACAGGGTCTCGATATGCAGTTGAGGCTGGTCCTGAGCTCACTTTTGTAGCCCAGGCTGGTCTCGAACTCACACCAATCCTCCTGCCTCAGCCTCCCAAGTGCTGGGATTACAGGCATGAGCCACCATGCCCGGCCTTGTTCCCTCATCTTTAAAATGGGTGTAGAAACAGTGCTACATCACAGTGAGCCTCGGAACGTGTTAGCTGGTGTCACTGTCACCATCACCATCCTGATAACCAGCAAGCTAGAGGCTGGGGGACGAGGTGGCACTGTCTGGACCCAGCTCTTGTGCTGCTGCTGAGCACATACTGCAGGAGACAGGAGGATCACTGAGCCCAGCCTTAGCAGCACAGTGATTCCTGTCACCTTCACAGGAAGGCCAGGCAGCAGCCTCCTGGCACCACGCTGTACTTCATTCTTGCTTCTTGGGTTGCACCCAGTCTTGCACCCATCTACCAACCAGGGCAAAGTGGGCTTTGTCAAGTGTTGGTGCTGCCCATCTCCCAGCCTGAGACAGGCACCTGGTGGCTGCACTGTGGCCATGTTATCCTATACTGGGACCAGGGCCTGCTTGGGGCCAAGCATTGTGGTTTGTAGAATGCATTTCACCCAGGAGCCTGTCTGAGTGGGGGTAGGGACTCGGGCTTGGGTGCTGTCCTAAGAAGGTGACATGCAAGGGTTGAAGGCACTAGCAGTGCCTAGCCAGGGGTCAGTATGTGAGGGTGAGGATGGAAGAAAAAGACCAGTGGCCATGAGGTCAAGTGGTGTGTGTATGTGGGTCTCAGTGTGCATGAATGTGTACATAAGCATGCCCGTGTGTACAGTGCCACAGAAAAGCGACCAGAAAGAGCTTTCACGTGGCTGAGGAAGAGAGCATATGTGCAATATCCCACCAAGCAAGAGCTGAATGTATCAGGCAACTTCCCCATTGCTGGGACAAAATACTGGCATGTAAAGCTTAGAGGAGGATACTTATACTGTGGCTCAAGACTTCAGAGGTCTCAGTCCATGGCCACTGGGCTCCCCGGCAGGAACGTCATGGTGGAAAGGTGTGGCAGAGGAGAGCTACTCTGAAAGCACAGGGAAGGGGCTAGAAACCAGAGACCAGATAGATATAGTCCCTGCGGTCACACACCCTGGCTCGTCTCCTCCATGTAAGTTCCACAGCTCTGTCAGCTGTGAGCTCATCAGTGGGTTTACATAGTCACACAGTCCAAGTACTAAATTGGAGTCTCTTACTCCAGGCAGATGGACCATCAGGGTGAGTCAGTACTCTGAACGGAGGCGGGACAATTTGTCCCATCGGTGTTTTCAAATGCCTTGCCCCTTCCAAGAGCCCCTTCCTATCAGCTCTGTTCAGTTTCAGCTGTGCTGTCTACAAGGCCTAACAGGGAGGTTGGATGGCTTCAGATGGCTCCCAGGTACTGTTTCTTCACCTTGGTCAAGTTAATTTGTGTTCTCATTTTGATCTGGCTGGAGAACACACTTAAGAAGTTTTTCAAAGTAAAGGAGATTGGAGAGTGTCGTTTTCAGTCTTGCCTGTCCAAACTCCTCTCTCTGATCTCAGAATTGGGAGGGCAGTGTCCGCATCTGCCTGGTTTGAGTCATTTTCGAGTCATGACTTTTCTGCCTTAGATCTCAGTATGTGTTGTGTCCTGCAAGTGGATGATTTGAGACTGCAGGTCCAGTGCAGGCCCAATTCTGGTTTCTGGAGAGAGAACTCATTTTTTCCTCACTAGAGGCTTTTTGAGATTTCTCTTTACCTTTAGAGTCCAGATCTTTCTCCAGAGCATCTTTAGAACTTACAGAACAAAGACTCAAGTGTTCAGCTTGGGACAGAGATCTTGTTATTTCTTCTTGGTTTGTTACTGATTCTCAGCTCTGTCCTTCTAGAAGATTCCCTTCTCTACCTGTAGTCCATATTTTTTCTCATGAAGGGGCTTCTTTGTCCACTTTGGAAGTCACCAGTGACCTTCCCAGCAGTACCCTTGCCCTTACTCTACCCCTGAGGGAATCACTACTTTCCTCGTTTTCTTTTTTGAGACAGACTCTCACTATGTAGTTAAGGCTGGCCTTGAACTTGAACTTACTGTGTAGCCCAGGCTGGCCTCAACAGATGGCCACCCTACTGCTTCAGCCTCCTGAGTGCTGGGATTATACATGTGTACCACTATGCCTGGCTCTGTCCTTGGTGTTTTTTTTTTTTTTTTTTTCAGAACAGCTTGTGTCTGTTCTTGTTTTACGGATGCAATATTTACTCAGCTCTCCTTCTGGATACTAATTAGGCTTCTTCAAATTCCTTCCTGAGGGCTGGGGAGATAGTTCAGTGACATAAGCACCTGCCTGGCAAGGGCAAGGTCCTGAATTCTATCCCTGGTGGCACATGCTTGTAACCCCAGTGCTGAAGAAGTTGAGACAGGAGGATCACCACAAGTCCAAGCTGTGTAGTGAGACCATATATATATATATATATATATATATATATATATATATATATATCCTGATTCTGGTAGTAACCTTGTGTCAAACTGTAATTTTCAAAAGTTAAAAAAAAATGTGATGCAGATTTATTTGGCTCGTTAAGAAGGGAATGGGTAGAATTAAGAAAGCTGGCATCAGGGAAAGAATGTGGAGAGAGTGTGGTGAGAATCAAAGCTGCTAATACCAGCCGGGCGTGGTGGTGCACGCCTATAATCCCAGCACTCGGGAGGCTGAGGCAGGAGGATCGGTGCAAGTTCCAGACCAGCCTGGGCTACAAAAGTGAGCTCAAGGCCAGCCTGAACTGCGTAGTGAGACCCTGTGTCAAAAAGACAAAAACCCAAACCAAACCAGCCAACCAACCAAACAAACAAACAAAAAACCCCAAAAGACTGCTAATGACCCAAAGGTAATAAAAGCACAACCTTTGGTAGCAGGCAAAGGGCTTTTCTGTTGAGAAGAATCGTGTGCATCTCTGCCAGATAAAAATCTACAAGTTAACATGTAATTTCATGGCTTCTAGACCTTTCATTAACAGGAAATAGTGACCTAAGTGAAAGTTTATTCCCTTAGATAATGAAATAATCCATGAATAGGTGTGTGAAATTGTGCTCTAGAATGACACAGTAGAAAATGCTGCCCACTTTATTTGTAAGTTTTTAGGATGACTTTTTTTTTTTTAATTCCTTTCCCAAGGAAGTCATTTGTTTTGTTGGCTTTGCCTTGCGCCTCCCACAAGTCCCCGCCTTTGGACTTGCAGGGCCGTCTCTGTTGCTTGGTGCTTCCTCCTGTCTGCTCCGTTTATGAATAAAGACTGTGGGGCTCTCAGCCTTGCAGAGGGAGGAGCTGCAGCCTGCTTTGGCCTTGCGGGAGGTCTCTGATGTCTTCTCCTGGTCTTTGAGATGGGGTAGGTGGGACAGGACCTGGTTATGCGTGGCCAGCCCGCACCATATGCATTCACGTTCTTATGTGATGGGCAGGGGCCCTGGACTTTCACTCCACTTTGCACTCCATGAACGATATTGCTGCCTGCCTAGGGCTCAGGTTCAACAGAGCCTTGTTTGTTGGAGTCATGAATGTGCGGGTGCCTGCCCTGTGTTGGATGCCGGGAACTCAGGTGAACCGACCTATGCTTGTCCTCAGAGTCCTCCTGATGTCCTGTGTCTGGGGAGTGGGCAGGGTAGGGTGACGAGTCACAACCCCAGACCCCAGAGCACAACCCCCTGGCTCACCCATCTCCTGCAGTCCCCCCAAGCTCTGTGCTATAAATGTTCTGTTTCCAGAGTAACAGGCCTGACATCCTGAGAATGTTTTCTTTCTCCCTGCCCCTCCCCTCCTCCAAATTACCGGCTCCTTCTTTGAGCTCTGGAGGATGACACAGAACCTTTGAGTTCTAGGGTTCCTCGGAGGTCACAGCCCCCATCCCCAAGTCCTGTGCTCCCTTCACAGCAGGCTTACTTGTCCCCCTACTGCGGTGCTGCAGGAAACATCTTACCTCCGGAGGCCGCCAGCTGCTGCCTGGCTCTGATGCGCTAGGAAGTCCTCTCACTGAGCTGAGATTTGTCTTGCAGTGGCTCCTTCCCAGTGGTGCCATTCATTCCTTTACTCCTCCACTACGTCAACACGCATCGAGGCCTGGGACATGCCAGGCCTTGTGTTGATGAGCAACACAGATGCCCCTCACAATCTCATGGAGCTCAGAATTTAGGGGACAGATAAAAGACAAGACCTTCTGTGTGAAAAGTCCCCAGTGTTTCTTCCCTGCTGGGTTTGCATTATGCTGTCTCATTTCCAGCTGAGAAGCAAGATCTCAGACTCTTGAAGATGGTGACTGACGGGCTCCAGGGCATGGGCCATGAGGTGCAGGCCTGTGGTGACTGTTGAGGGGCTGTGCTCCTTGCCACCCTCAGGTTCTGTTTACCCTCAAGTACTGTAAAAGCAGGTGATTTCTTTAAACCCAAATTCCAGTCTCCGTATTTACTGCTGTTACTTTCAGCTTTCGGGGCCTCCTGCTGTCCCAGTCCAGCTGCTCAATGCACTGGCTTCCTGTGGGTGCCCAGCCCAGGATGCCAGCCCAATAGCCCATTCTACCAGGGTGTGACAGAGCCCTGCTTTGGCATCACACTTCTGGTGAAATGGAACCCCTTCCCATCTTCCCACTTAGATGTACTTCCTGGCCCTTGTTCATGAGAAGACCATGAAATATTTAATTACATCCTTGTGGAACTTGGACTCTGCTTGGTCTCTGTACCCCCCTTTGTGCACCACACTGGTAGATCTGCTTCCTCCCCAGCCCCAAACCTGAGATGACCACTGCCCGCAGGAAGGGGGCCCGGGTGTCCCTGGTGAAGGCTGCCTGAAGAATTCCCACGCTGGTCTGGGAAGCCTGCCAAGGCACTGTGAAAGAGTGCACGAGCGGCAGCCTCCCTGAATCTGAAAGCCCTTGAAAATTTGCAGCTGTGACAACATTGGCGTGGCAGTTTCCAAAAGGACAAGGGTACAGCTCAGGGTGGGGAGCCTCCCCGCCCCTCCAGCACATGCAGACTTTCCTTCTGCCTCCATCCTCCTTAAATTTCAGGGAGCATAGGATCACTGGGGCCCCTGCTAAAAGCAGTCTCCTGGGCCTCACCCCAGGGATCTGGAACCAACAGGCATGGCAGAGTGTAGGAGCCTGCATTCCGGTGGCACTGGCGCAATGATCTAAGGACCACAACTGGAGAAGCCAGCTCGGTGGACTCTCATGGTGGCCTCTCTTTGGGAGCACTGAAATGTGGGGAACCACTGGAAGGGGGAGTTGCTTGGGGAGGACCCACTGCATCTATGCCCAGGGTCTGAATTGCACTTGTGATGGCAGAAGTATTTTGTGCACAGAAGAGTAGGGACCTGGTATAAGAATGTCTGTGGTTACTAATAACATAAATGGAAATCACAGGAACCTGCGACTGAGCTCTGAGGCCAGAGAATGGGAAGGAGAGGCAGGGTTGACCATACACTGGGAGCGTCTGCTGCCAGACACATGTGGAAACCACTCCTCTGTGCTGACCCTTTTAGCTCTCAGGAAGCTGAACGTCAGTAAGAACTGTTCCTCATCCCAGGACGAGAGCTATCTAAAAAGAGCAGCCAGGCACCTCCCCTCTGTGGTTGCTGGCTGCAAGTTCCTTTTGTCCAAAATGTCCCATCAGTGGGACCTTAAAAAGCAAAGGAAATTGAATCCTCTTAGGCACCCCCTAGGGGAGAACAGAGAACAGCAACATGCAGTTTGTGGCACGCTTTCCGGGATGCAGAGCTGTGCACCATCTTGTTTTATTGGCGCACTGGCTCTGAGAGGGTGGTGCTGTGGTCAGGTCCACCTCACAGGTGCCACTGGGTGACAGGGTGGCTTGCCCACGGTCACAGGCTATCAAGGGCAGAGCTAGGAATCGAACTTGGTTCTGCATAAACTGCAGGGTGCACTAGAGAGGCAGCCAGCTGCAAGCCACAGGAAAGCCACCCAACAGTGGCACCACCCAATCCCTGCTGTCTTTTCTTGCCAAGTGCCCAGGATGGTGGTTACTGCGACAGCCCTGCAGGATGGCACTGACATCTTTGGGGTTTTCCAGGCCCTTTCATGGTCACAAGGCAGCAGCAGCTGGAGCTGTGGGTGTTGAATCTACATTGAAGGCAGAAGGAAGGGTGAAGAGAGACAGGGCCCTGCCAGCTGCGCCTGTCCACTTGGTTCAGGAAAACAACATTTTCCTTCCGAGACTCCACCCTTTCCCAGTGTCCATGGCTAGAACTGAATCTCATCACTGTCCTTAGTGGTAGGCAGTGGAGGAAGCAGAAAGTGTGGTAGAACTTGACTAAGAGGCCCAAGAGCTGTTTTCTAGGGTCAGACAGGATGGGAAGAAGAGATAGTGCAAGTGGGTGGGAAACTCTCAGAGCTCCCACAGTCCTTTCCTGGGCCTCAGTTTTTTTTTTTTTTTTTTAATCCACCCTCTCATAAGCTTTGGCTCAGGCCCAGTGCCTCCAGAGTACAGTCAGGGCTGCTTGGGCTGTGCTCTATTGGGAAATCTAGAACCAAGCACCCGCTTGTGTAGAGTTCATGGACACTGGCACTGCCAGCCACCCAGCCATGTTCAGGGGTCCGAGGATCATTAAGGGAGACTCTTCCCAGAATCCCCTGGGTTCTGCTTCTATCCTGCATGGCTGTGTGCCTCCTGAGTGGATCAGGGAACCATTGCAGGTGTCAGGAGGCCCTGGACACCTGTTGACTTCATACCCAGAATTCTCCTGGGATTTACAGGTCCATCTGCCCTCTGAAGACAGGGCTGAGAGTAGGCATCAGCTTGGAGTCTCCAGTGTCTGGTCCTGAGCCTGGCGGGGGAAGCTGCCGTCCGTGTTGTTTTCCTGTTGTGTGAGGAGCTCAAGAGCAGTAGGGAGAAGGTGTGCACAGTCATCTTTGTCAAGCTGAGCTGTGCTGGGTGGGCACAGACCTGGGAAGGTTCCAGTGGGCATCTTCGCATGAATGTTTTTCTCATTTGCATGTGGGGCAGGGCTGGAGAGGGTGATGGTCACTGCGTAGGCCAGTTTCCATGGAAACAGGATGGTAGCTGCCATGGGGGAGGGGAATAGTCACCAGAGATTCTCAGGCCACCTGCTGAGGTGCCAGACACAAGTCAAACATGAGTCAGACAGGACTGGCAGCTCTACGAGAGGAATTATGGACCTGGTGGAAGATAGTGAACCTTCTTTATGAGAAGCTGAGAGGTCTCTGGTTTCACGACTATCTGGTTCATAAGTCTGAGACATCACCAGACTGTGCGCTCCTTTCCGTATTTCTGCTCATTTTTTTGTGCTGACTTAGTGTCCCTGGAGCTTTGTTTTCTACAGCAGGATAGCAACAGACAGCTCCGGGCTCAGCCTATTCCTTGCTATTTGGAAAGACAGCTTTCTTTTCCCAGCCATTCCACCAGGGGCGAACTGATTAGCTTGGATTGGCTGACCTGGGGCATGTGCTCATTCCTGAGCCAATCACGATGGGCTGGGGGCATCGCAGAATTCTGATTGGCCACAAAGAAGTCAAGGCCCACCCCTGGCAGGGTGTGAGGTCAGCCCAGCTTCAGATACTTTCTAGTCTGAGAGGATGGAGTGGAAAAACCCAGAACTGGTTCTCCTTCGAGTGTGGAAGGGAGAGTGGTCAGGTAGGAACCGCCGCTTAAGTGATAAACCGTGAGCTAATGCTTACTGATGGACTGGGCCCCTTTACATCCTTAATGGTGTTACCACGTCAGAGTCCCAAGAGGTTGGGGTTGTTACACTTATTTTATAGATGCGGAAATGTGGGCTGAGAGAGGGCCTGCCCCAGGTCACATGGCCCATATATGGGCGGGATTTGGAATTGTGCAGGTCCGCCTCACCCACAGCCCATGTTCACATAATGTGAGGGTTGCCCCCCTTTCAGGGCCAAAATACCCCGGTAAGTCTGTTCCTGAGGATGTGGGAAGCCTCACCTACTCTCAGAAGACCGTGAGTCTCCTGAGAGGAACGTTTTCTCCAAACTCTGGTAGATGCTGAAGTTTTCCCCCAGCCCACTGTTTGGTTCCTTCCCATCATCCAAGCCATGACACCAGGACTGGCCCCAGCTTCTACAGGAGTCAGATCTCACAAGGGGTGTGGAGACATACACGAAATTCCTCTCATTGTTTCATGGTCGAGATTACCTGGGTGATTATCCTATTTTATGGAGCATTTCAAGCCGAGATGGGGGCTGGGACGGAGAAGGTCCTGGGCTTCCACCCACTGGGCTGGGAGGCTGTCCTGGCTCCCACGCACCTGGGTTTCTGTCTTTCCAGCCCTTCTTTTAGCCTGGAAACCACCTGAGCATTTGTCCTCCAAATGCTCCCTGATCTCTGAACTTGGCCTGAGTGGTTTTCAGAGCATCAGATCCACTATCCAGCTAGTGGACTTTATGAGCTCTCTTCTCTTGGGCTTGTAGGATTTGTCTCTTAGTGTGTTCAAAATGCCATAAAAATTGGTGGCTTATAAATGAAAGAAATTTACTATCATTATTATTACTACTATTATTTTTGGTACTACTATTTTGGTTTTTTGAGACAGGGACCTTCTATGTAGTTCAGGTTGTCTTTGAACTCACTATGTAGCCCAGGTTGATTTTGAACTTGTGATGATCCTCCCAAATCAGCCTCCCAAGTGCTGGAATGACAGGTGTGTGACACCACCATGCTAGGCTAAATAAATGTGTTGCTCACCCTTCTGGAGGATAAAGGCCCAGGACACAGGGATGAAGAGAGCCCCTGAATTGTGCATGCATGTCACAGGAGGAGGGGGTTGTGTGAGTCTGTCTGGTCTGTCCATGAAGGGTGCTAATCTCATCCACCAGGGCTCTAATGCTGCAGGGCTGCCCTATGGGCTGTTAGCATTTCAACCTAGGAGATTTAGGGGTGCACTAGCCTTTAAGCAGCAGTGACAGATGATCCATAGGATGCTGGCCAAAGCCAAGGGTCAGTGCTGTCATTCTATAGTCCCCTCCACCCTTCCCTTCCTACTTCTCTTCACTGAGTACCTACTGTGTGCCGGGTACCAAGACGTCTTGGAAGGCTGTGGCCTAGTAATCAAGCAACCCAAGCCTGAGTCAGTACCCAGCTGCCTCCTGACCGATGATCTATGATTCCCAGCCTCTCGGGCTTCTTTTCTATTAGCTACATCTTAGATCACATTTTAAGAAAGCCCCCGTGGGCTTCTTGCAAGGATTGAGGAAACACCCTATTTTTATCGGCAAAACACAGCAAGCAAGCATCTCCCGGGTGGGGTATTTCCTGGAAAGATCAACGTTGGAGCTCAGTCATTCTGTGCTGCCTGGTGTCAGCTCCCTGCTTCTCTTCCTGGTCTCGCCCCTTAAGTTTTTTGTTTGACAAGCTTACATGAGGAGCCCGCCTGGGCCTAGCACCTCGGACCCAGCTGGAATCTGAGGCAGCCCTGAGCAATGGGAACAGGTACAGAACTTGCCTCCCAGCCAAGGTGGCTCCAGAGACACAGGGGACACTGAAAGGCAGGGAAGCTCAACTCTGTGACGGCTGGGGATTGGGAGGAGGGAAGCTGAGACAGCCTGGTGCTGCCAGAGCTGGAGAGGCCCTGACCCCTGGGCTCACGCTGGGCATGCGTGTTCAGTGAGCAGCCACGGCTCAGTGTTGGGCGTGTTTGGCTCTTATTGCCTGCACCTACTCTGGTCGGTTGTGTCACCTGAAGGAGGCTTTGAACAGCATCACGCAACTCTTCGGCACGCGTGAACCAGGTACAACAAAACCGCTGTGTATTTTTTTTTTTATTATTAATTTATTTATTTTTTCTTGTTTCAGAACATTTCCTTGTTTATTCACTCATTTCTATGGCTGGCTCAGCCCGCCCCGAGGGCGGGGCTGGCGCAGCATGTGGCGCCGGGGATCGAACCGCGGTCCCTGAAGCCGCCCAAGCCCTCCCAAGCAGATGCTCTAGACCACTGAGCCATCCCGCCGGGCCCAAAACCGCAGTGTATTTTATGCTTTCTGGTCACCAGGGCAGCAGAGAGCTGCTCGTGAGGGCGAGGGCGACTGGAGCTGGTGACTGATACAGCAGTGTCAGAAGGCTGCCGCACAGTTTCCAGGGCCCCCGAACCTGAACGTGTCCCTTGGGACACTTTCTGAGCCTGGTCCTCCTCCTCCGTGGGAGGTGCCTGAATCTGGCTTTGAGAGGTGACAAGAGGGAGGGTGTTCAGCCTTGGCTGATAGTGAGGACTCAGCAAACCCTCTGAGCTGCAGGACAGTGTCTACTGGCTGACGGGGCTTGGCATCCTACGCCTCTCCTGGAAGACAGGATTTGAGGAGGCACTCTTGGGGAGGGCGCCCCAAGAACTGACATCACCTCCGTGCCACTCCTGGCTCAGGACGCCACCTCGAACCCTGCCCTATTGGCCCTCGACAGCAACTGAGCTGAATCCCTCCCCTCTCGGGCTGGCTCCAGGATGGAAGTGCTTGCTTTAAAGCCAAATTACCTGCCTAATTAGGCGCTGCCAGGAGGTAGTGGGGGTTTTGTTGATTTTTTTTTTTTTTTTTTTTTTAGACTTTTAGCACTAAAGCTTTGTGATAAAGTGAGTGTAATTAGGAATTAATTTCTCACTCCTGAAAGTGATGCTTTATTTGGGACCTGAGGGAAGTCAGTGGTCCCTGCCTTATCTTGTCTTTCGGAAAGCTGGGTCTGGGGACCCAGTGCCTGTACCATAATTGGGACTGGAGGAGGAGCTGGGGGGGAAGGTGGCTTTTTTTTCTCACAGGTGGCCTTGGCCAAAGTGGGAGGCATTCACGTGGATGCTTCCTGATTGCCTGCTCGGGGTGGCGATATGTGTGTGTGTGTGTGTGTGTGTGTGTGTGTGTGTGTGTGTGTGTGAAGGCCTGAGGGAGATGGAGAGGGGCTGTGCAGCATGGGGTGCCACTGGAGCCCGGCACCCTCACCCCAGCAGGTGGCTCCTGCCTGGGGATGGTGCCCTGCCCGCAGTTGCCCTGGAGCAGTCCTTCCTCCGATGTCACTCCAGCCAGCCTCCACCCTCTGAGCGTCCAGATCTGAGGCCCACTGTGAACAGCTCTCAGGACTCCTGGGTGCCACTGCACCAGAAGCCTGTGTAGTGACCTCCTGATGATCATCTCCCCCTTCCCTGTGGTTCCTGGGGTCACCTCCCAGGTAGATAGGTGCCTGTCCCCAGGCCCTGGGCTCAGGCTCTGCAGTATGAGCAGTTTGGTAGGAACTGGAGCAGAGCAGTGGGTCATGTCCTGGGGTGGGGCGGGAAAAGGCTCCCTGGAGGAGGAAGCAGGGCTCAGGGGAGGAGCAAAGCTCCAGCAGAGGGCCAGGAGCAGCAGAGGGCTGGGAGCCAAGGCGGCTATAGGGGCCGGAGTGACGCAGACTGAGTTGCTCGAATGTTTGTGCCAACTGCACGGCTGAGGGACGACGAGCAGGAGGCGGGAGCTGTTGGGCAAGAGAGCTGGTGACACAGTCTGGGACAGGGGTGGCCCAGCTCTTAGCAGCTGTCCTGGGGTAGGCTTATTGACACAAGTCACTGGCAGGATGGTGAGCTTCCCAGGACAGAAAGTTAAGCTGCCAGCTCTTGCTGTTGCTGACATCTCCCTACTCTTGTCTACTGTCTTCTTTCTTGTCCTTATCCTTCCTCAGATGGGATAGGAAAGGATGGTGTGAGCAGAGCACCCCTTGGAGGGTCATGAAATATAGGGAAGTAAACACTTAGGAGAAACATTTGGGCAAATGGGCTCTCTGGAAGGATTCACACTGTCAAGATCTTTCAGGCTGTAAGGACTTAGTCACATCTCATTTCCGCTTTCTACTTGGCTTCCAGGAAGCTCAGAGCTAAGGCCTCAACACTAAATGCTACAAGAAATTTTCCTCAGGGAATGTTTTTCTTTGGGGAGCCCAGTGAGGCTTCCCAATACTCAGAGAATTTCTGCAGCAGATCCTGGAAATTGCATTCCTACCTCAAGACCTGAAAGGCTTTAGGGCAGAGGTGAAGTGAAGGGGCCCCAGGTCTGCCCCACAGGGATCTGTCCAGACTCTGAGTCTTTGGGTGTTCCCAGTGCATTGTTAGGTGGTGCCTGTTTTAGGTCCTCTCTGCAGGGGTTGCTGGTCTGAGCAGGAGCCTGGAGTTTGATCAGCTTCCCATGGAAAGAACTGTGTAGGAGGCGTTCAAACCCCAGAGTGCCCTACCTGGGCAATCTTGGGCTTCTACAACTGTCAGCTGCAGGCTGTATCTTGACAGCTGCTTCCCCCTTGTCCTGAAGAAAATGCAGAAAGCCAGCGAGCACCATTGCTCACCAAGATGCCAGAACTGCGCAGGGCAGCCTTAATCCCATCCCAAAGAACCACTGGCCCTGGGCAGTGTGGGGCAGGATCTGGGGACAGACAGGGTTGACCTGAGACTCTGCAGTGGCTGTGGCTGTGGCTTGTGACTGGGACCTGTGCTGGTGGAGGGCTAATGGAGAAAGACTGGGACAAGGCCAGGGGAGTGGGCCCCCATTGCCCAGGAGTCTCAAATGGTGTGACACAGGAAGTCACTAGGACAGTGCCTACAGTCTTCCAGCCACCCATGGGGCACCCATTCATTTCTACCTAGCTTGTGCCCAGTCAGTGAAACACAAGTCCCAGTGGGCTCTGCTAGCACCAGACAGGATGCCCTCTGGGCCCTGGGACACAGGACATGGGTGGATGGGTCTGTGAGGGCTGGGGAGCCCAGTGTGCCCAGCAAGGTGCACCTGAGACTGGGTGCAGAGTAGGTGCCCATACTTGGACCGATCCAAGGAACCTGGGTGTAGGAGGAAGGCCTGTGTCTGTGTGTGGGGGATAAGAGGGTGAAGCTGAGCTTGGCTGCCTTGCAGGGGGCTCCGCAGGCCCCGGATGTGCATGTGTCAGAGAGAGCCCGGTGTGTGCTTGCTCACGCGCCACCCCCACAGCCCCTCTGCCACACGTGTCTCCCTGGAGAACTCTTTCTACTAAATACAAAGATGACAGCTTGGCTCACCCACACGCGCGGAGTCCTCGCCCGGCCCCACTCCCTTGCTGCGCCCCCAGGGCCCCTCCCCCTCGTTCTGTTCTCCCTTCACCCTCTAAGCCCCCCAGGTCTCTTGTCTCAGGTTCTAGTCTGTCACTTTCTGGGTCACCCCTGTCTGAATTTGGGCTGAGTAGGAGCGAGTGCGTGCGCATGATGGTGCCCGAGGAGCGTGTGTGTGAGTGCGCTCGCGCAGACAGTGGTGTGCAGGTGGAGAGGAGCGGGGGCGGGACAGGGGCATCTCAGGAAAAGCAGCTTCCGCTCAATCAATCACTCTGTGCGCGGCAGGAGGGGGTGGGACAGGGACAGGTTTGCAGGCGGTGAGGACAGCCTTTGCTTCCCGCTGGTGCTGACGCTGATGCGGGGACAGGTGGAGCCAGCGGGCAGGGGAGGGCTGGTGATCCGGTCCCAGTGTGTGTGTGTGGGCTGAGCCTCCGTGGGGGTGGATAGCAAGGGGCAGGTAGGATCTGATAGAAGCACAGGGGACTGTGGAGGTCCCCAGAGATGGCTGGGGGTGTGAGTGGGGGTGGCAGCTGGCTGGGGGGGAGGGGGAGGCCCAGGGCAGTGCGGAGGGCCTGTTGTCTTTGCCCTTGTCTCCCTGATTGCCTGGGTTCTCCTGGGGACGGGGCTGGCTTCATAGGACGGGGCATCTCCTCAGGGAAGGCCCTGAGGACTCCAGGGCCCCTGCAGAAAAGCTGAGGTGTGAGCTGCACAGGGATGGGGGACCACTGTCCACTCAGGATAATGGGGTGGCCTGGCAGGGTGGGGGAGAAGCTCTAGAAGTTGGGGCTCACACAACTGGGGGTCAGGAGGATGGACAGAAGGGCAGGGGCTGCCCGGCACCGTGCTGACCTCACAGCGGGGGCCAGGTGTCTGTTCCTTCCACCTCTCAGTCCCACTGTGTCTGGAATCCTCCCCACAACTGGTGGTGGCTGTCACCAGTCCTGTTCACAGAGGGTCACACAGAGGCCCGGGCAGGAGCTGAGGCCACACACTACCTAATTCAGAGTGCGTGTGGGTGGGTAGGCTGGCCAGAGACCCCTACAGGGCCACGTCTGTCCCATCCCTCACTGGTTCTCTCTCTCCACAGGATGGTGGAGTACTCACTGGACCTTCAGAACATCAACCTGTCAGCCATCCGCACTGTGCGTGTCCTGAGGCCCCTCAAAGCCATCAACCGTGTGCCCAGTAAGTCACCCTTCCCTGTTCCCGACCCCGACCCAGGCCCACCTGGCTGCCTGGTTCATTCACTCTTGCGCTTGCTGTGCCTGGATGAGAGTGGTCTTGTGTTTGGGTTCAAAGACACTATGGGGGGGTCCCTGAGGCCTGAGTTCCAAACTGTATTGCAGCATGCTGGGAGTCTGACTGCTCCAGGAAAAAGGTGCCTGTGGGCCTCTCAGACTTCAGGAGGTGCAGAGCTGTTTAGTGTGGGGCATGCAGCACTCCACTTGGGCAGTGAGTCCTGACCCTTTACTTGTGCTGACGTGACCCTCAGAGAGCGTGAGTGGCTCCCACAAGGTCGAACAGCGATTCAAAGCCAGGCAATGATCGGAACAGAGTTCTTTCTGTTTTGTGCCTCTTTCCCTGGCTTGGTCCATCCAGGTCCTTGCTCTTCTTCTTTCCCTGAACCTTGGTTTCCGCAGGTGTACCTTGACTCCTCCCAGCAGTCAGTGCAGGCCCCGCCCCTAGCTCCGCCCTCTGGCCCTACCCAGCCCCTTCTCTCGCTGCCACTGACGGGTGGTGCACAATCCCAGCAGGTTTAGAGACCCTTGCTCAAAACCATCTTTTCCTCACCTAACAAATAGGGACACAGCCCAGATAGGGCCACGCCCAGCTGGGCCACAGCAGATCCACTGCAGGGACCAAGCTTCTAAGCAGAGCTTCTCTCCCACCATACCTGTTCTTGTCTCTTGCGACCCACTCACTGCCTTTGCCAAGAAATGGGCCAAGAGGTGGACTTCATGTGCTCCGGTGCCCAGAGCTGTGCCAGTTGGCGAGAAGGCACCCCCAGCACATGCAGTGCATGATGTGTACACCCGGCAAGTGTTCGGAGCAGCTGACCTGTGCAGGGGACCACAGTCTTCAAGGGCTCCACTGGCGGTAGTGAGGTGTGAGGGGGACCGGCTGCGTGTCTCTGAGTCTCCTGAGGAGGTGGGATCTGAGCTGAACCTCTCCAGAACCTTTTTTTTTTTTTTTTTTTTTTTTTAAAGAATTTTATTTTATTTTTTTCTTGTTTCAGAACTTTCGAGTTTTTGTTTATTTATTTTTATGGCCGGCTCAGCCTGCCCTGAGGGCAGGGCTGGCGCAGCATGTGGTGCCAGGGATCGAACTGAGGTCCCTGCAGCTGCCTAGGCTTTCCTAAGCAGGCGCTTTAGACCACTGAGCCATCCTGCTGGGCCCCTCTCTCCAGAGCCTTTGGGCTTTCTGGGCAGTGGGCAGGGCCAGAGCTGGGTGCCATAGGATTACCAGGGTAAAGAGGACAGGGCTGAAGAACGTGTGTGTGTGTGTGTGTGTGTGTGTGTGTGTGTGTGTCTGTGTGTGTGTCTGTGTCTGTGTCTTGTGTGCCTGGCTGAGAAGTTAGCAGGAGAGACACATGGTGTGGGGGTCAAAGAGGATGCCCTGGGGAACAAGGGTGAGGGACTGCAGAAGCTGGGCAGTGAGTGGGTGGAGGAGGGAGGCACTCCTGGGCCGGCTGCAGTCTGGACAGTGTCTGGCATGGACGACTCAGCATGTGGGGCCACAACAGTGAGGGGTGCAGCATAGGGACCCCATCTCTCCTGGAACCCCCTCAGGGTTCCTTATTTCTGTTCTTCAGGGGCTAGCCATGTACCCTACTGCCACACTACCGGCATGGGACCCATAGGCCTGTCAGCCTGCAGGGCTGTGTGTGTAGTGCTGAGGGTTGTACCCTGGTAGGGGGAGTTGAGAACCTGAATCGCCCTCTGTGAGCCTCGGGAGCTGGGTGGTAGCAGTGGGAGGGGCTTGCGTGAGGGCGAGGGACACTCAGCATGTGACAGACACTCAGGTTGCAGGTCACATGCTGGCTGGGTGGCTTCTGAGCTTCTGTATGTGGGGGCGAAGAGCTGCGTGTGTCTGTGGGGGAACACGTGTGCACGTGTGAGGCTGTGTGCATGTGGCAGCTGCACGTGCGAGAGTGTATGGGAGGGTGTGTACACCTGGGTGTGTACATGAGACTGTGCACGTGTGTAGGGCGTGCACGTGTGAAGATGTGTGCCATTGTGCACGGGTGTGTGCAAGTACGAGGGGGCGTGCCTCTGGGGGTGTGCATGTGAATGCCACGTGTCCTTGCTGCTGCAGCGCACTCCAGAGAATGTGTCGGTGCCTGTGCCTCTCCTTCCCTCTGTGGCCTGTGCCCCCTCCCGCTGTGCGTGAAGCTCATTAAGCTGCTCCCGGCTGTGGAGGTCACTCCCTGTCTCCAGTGCCGGCCCGCCTGCTCGTTCTCTGGAGAAGGGCAGTATCAGCCACAAGCCCAGCATCCGTGCTCTGGGAGGCTGCAATTATAGAAGCTGTGCACCCACAGAGGCGGACAAGGGCCTTGCCTGTCCTCAGGGCTTTCTTCCAGCTAATGGCTCCCCTGGGAGGACCCAGTTCCTCTGCAGCAGCCCCATCTCCAAGAGGGTTCTCCAAAGAGGCTGGGCTGTTAACCTCCAGAACTCCACTGGGTGTTCACCGGAAGGGACCTTCAGATAAATTCCTGTCCGCGATCCCTTAAATCACCAGGGTCCAGAGGCTGGTAGAGCCTATGGCTCTTTGAGGTCCATTTTGGCCCGGATTCTGTTTGCTTTTGCCCCTTCCTAAAGTCACCAGAGAATGAATGACTAGGGAGGAGGTGTGGGCTTCTAGAAGTGCTTCCTGGAGGGCCACTGTGAGTCTGTTCTCTTTTTGAACAAGAGTTTCAAGGAAAACCTCCCTACCCCTGCCATTTTTAGGGTCATACCCACCCTGGGCTGAAAGCAACAGTAGCCTGCAGCTCTCAGTTTCACCACTAGATGGCAAGCTAGAGTACGGGTACCTGGCAAAAAATTGGGGCTATTGACTGCCTATCCTCCTATTGGATGCCATTTGGAATTTTGCAGAAATCAGGAGTGGTGCTCCATGACTAACCCCAGAACTCTGGGAGGTTGAGGCAGGAGGACTGCAGGTTCAAGCCCAGCCCAGGCAACTTGATGAGACCCTTTTAAAATTTAAAAAAAGGGCCAAGAATATAGCTCAGTGCAAAGACCCTAGGTTCAATCCCCAGTACTGCAGAACAGATGAACAAACCAGCCAGCCAGTCAGCCAGCGTACGTTGCAAGGCCCCAACACAGTCAGCCAGGAAGATTCAGTTGGGGGTCAAGGGCTGAAGTTCTGGCCTCAGCTCTAACATAAGCCCTGTTACCTGGCCTCAGTGTCCCTCCTTGCACGGTACAGGAGGAGGGACTAGGTTAGATGCGTGGCTCTCAACCTCATCCAAGATGAGCTGGGACCCAGACATTGGGGTGGCTGCTAAGGCTTCTTATCAGGTTAGTCTTGGGGCCACCCTGAAGTGTCTGTCTTGGCCAAGCCTCTGATGGGTAAAGGGTAAGAGGTAGCATAGAGACAGGCTGGAGGCGGGTGAGGGAGGAAGCTCTTGAGTTCGGAGCTCCCTTCTGTTTTTGTTGTCTCTGGCAGTACTGAGGATTGACCTAAGATCTTCACACTGAGCTACAGTCCCAGCCCTTTGTCTATTTTTAAATTTTGAGACAATCTTCATAAGTGACCAAGTGGCTCAAGTTGGGCCCAAACTTGTGATCCTCCTGCCTCAGCCTCCCAGAAGGCTAAGCTTATCCATCTGTGGCTCTGCACCTGGCTTTCTTGATCCTGTTGAAGGTGTGTTTGCCTCCAGTTAGAAACCAGGGCAGTCACTGTGGTGGCCCAGTCCTGGCTACATCGCTTCTGGCTGCCACACCTGAAGCTTAGGCCATGGACTCACAGTCCCAGCGAAGCCACCAGCCACCTCTGAGTGGGCGTTGGGGCTGGGGTCTCTTCTCAGAAGGACTGTGGGGAGCTTTATCCTAGATGGGATCTGGGAGAAAGAACTGAGCCACAAGCCAAACTCGCTGGAGTGGGTGTTTCCTTGAGGGTTGGTGGCCACAAAGGATGGCTGGGAGCTCCCTTGCCCTGGCCACACCTGGGACCTTGGGCTATCTGTCCCTGGCAGCTCCTGGGGGAAAGGAGAGGGAGAAGGGCTGGAGGTGGGTGGATGGAGAACATTTGACCAGGTATCTGGCGAGACGTGACTTGGGGCTGGGGCAGGAAGAGCAGCTGGGGGTGCGGAAGGGTGTGTGGGGTTGGGCTGGGCATGGGCAGTGCTGAGGGCCTGGGGCTGAGATCTGTTGCATAGATCAGGGTGGGCATGGGCCTCCAGGTACTGGACTTCTTTACTGGGGCTGCTAGGCCAGGGCGGGGCCAGCTGGGATCTAAGAGGAGGCTAACGTGGGTCAGGAGCCACAGGTGTGGGACCCCTGCTGGCAGCTATGACCCGACAGCCCAGCATTTGCCAATTGGCCTGGGATCCCCGGCAACCACTCTGCTCCTGACAAGTTGGCTTCAACAGCAGCGGGAGCATTGGATGGCTCCTTTTGACCCTCCAACTCCTTGGCCAGACCAGAGAGTATGGAGCCCTGACGGCCAGGCCACAGCCCTGCTTCAGTTCCTCCTCCACCATGGGTGGAACCTCAGGCACAGGCTGGCGTGTGCCTGGTGGCTTCTACGTGAGCCAGCCTGGCAGAGTGGCCGAGTCTCTCTGGGCTGACAGCTCTGTCTGCGGAGCGCTCTGAATTCCAAGGGGGAGAGTCTTATTTGGAGGGGCAGCTCTTCCTGTCACCTCCCCCATGGCCACCGAGAGGCCTCCCCTGCATGGTTGCTGCCCAGGTTCCCTTAGAGCAGAGTTCTGAGGAGGGTCCCTGACCTTAGGACAGAGAGGGGAGCAGCATATCCTCAGATCTCAGTGAGACAGGAGGGGACAGGCAGGAGTGTGGCGTGGGGCACAGGGCAGGGAGTGAGTGATTTTGAAATCCTCCTGCTTCAGCCTCCCAGAGTACTGGCATTATAACCATGGGCCACCACAGCCAGCTTACTGTTGCCTGGGAAGACCACTGGCGCTCAGGGAGGCTGAGTTTTGCCTCTGCGTTACCCAGGGGAGGTGGTTTGCACTCTGTCTGTCCCTGGCTGCCTGTCTCTGTCTCCACCATGTGCATTTGCACAGCCCTGGACCCCCACTGGCAGTCTCTCTTGTCTGCTCTGTTTTACCTGTTGTGTTTCTGCCTCCCTTGTCTCCCACCTCCCTCTGTTCTTTGCCTCTAGTTCTTGTCCTCTCCCCAACTCTACCTCCTCCACTTTTTGGGCCTGGGTCCAGGGGAACAAGGGCAGCATGTAACCATCCCACCCATCTTGGTAATTACTGGACTGAGGCCATAAAAGAAGGCTTAGCTGAGGTCTCTCGGGCTCCTCCCCGCCCTGCTAATCCTGCATTCATGGCCCCTTTTTCTGGCATGGAGGCTGAGTGCCTTCTAAGTCCCTAATTAGCTAATTATACCTGGCTTTGTGGCCCTGGGACTCCAGGGCCCCCAGGGAGGGATCTGGAGGGATCTGGAGCCCATCTGGGCAGTGGGAGCCAGAGAGTGGAGGGGGTGCTTCCATTCAGAGAAGGCAGCTGGGCAGGTTTTCAGAGTCTTTTGGAATTTCAGTATCCCCAGAACAAGGGAAACGTAATGAGTTGAGCAGCAAAGGCAGCTGAGGGAGCGGCCCTGGGCAGGCTGGCGCTGCGGGCAGCCTCCTCCCTGCGCTTCGGGTCCTCCTGCCACTGCCAGCTGCTGCCCTGTCCTCTGCCCAGCCTGTGTGGCTCCTTCCGAGCTGACCAAGACCCCATCTTGCTTATAAATCTGCTGAAGATAGCAGTGAGCCCGACACTCCCAGGCCCCTCTGCAGGGGCCTGTAGGTCCCCACAGGCACTCTGCACCATCACCTCTGTGCCTTGGCCACGCCAGCTCCTCAGTCTGGCAAGCATCTCATCCTGCAGGGCTCAAGGCCAGCCACCCCCGTGATGCATCGTCGGACACGGTACTTTTGCTCAGCACCGTGGTCCCTCTGCTGCTAAGCTATGAGTTTGGGGAGATAGGAGCAGACCAGGTTTTGTTCATCTCTGGTTTCTCTGGGTGCTCAGCATGGTGCCTGACATATGGCAGGTGGCAACTGGGTGTTTGAGGAAAGGGTGTGTGCGTGCGTGCGTGCGTGCACGTGTGTGTGCACGAAAGGAAGGGCACCAGGAAGGCCTGAGATCAGACGTCTCCCTCAGTTGGGCCTGTTTGTATGGGTCCCTACAGGGACACTGTGCACCCTGTTGGAGGGCAGAGGACGGTGGGGCACCAAGCCCCTGGCAGCTCTCAGAGGGATGGAGCAGCCTGCCAGGGAGCCCCCCCTGCCTCCCCGGGAGGAGGCTGACCTAGTTTTGTGGGGAGGGAAGATGGGGGTGGGCATTAATTATTGATTGGAAACAATTCCACACAGAGTTCGTGATGCAAATCCCAAATAATTAGCCTTGTTACTAACTACCTCAGCACCACCCCTGGCGTGAGTGAAAATCTGGACAGGACCACTGTTCTACTTGTCCCGTCCTCTTGTTCTCCCCTCCCAGCCTCCTCCCTTGCCATGACTCATGAGTAGCCACGCAGGGCATGCTGGCCGAGCCATGACCTACTGGGTTCTTGGAACACTGACGTGACTGACACAGACCCTGCCACCAGGCATTTATGGCTCAGCAGACTGAGACAGGAGCATAGGCAACTGTACCCTCAGGCTGGAAGGCTAAATGCTGATGCAAGCAGAATCTCTTAGGTTGTGCAGTGTACAACCTGCATAACTGTGCATGGCAGTCTAGGCTAGGTCCGAGGTGCTGAGATTGCCTAGAGGAGAATGAAAAGTGAACTCTACCAGGGGTGGAGTGAGAAAGGGAAGGCTGCCCAGAAAAAGGTTTCATAGAGCAGTGGTGATTGAGTAGGGGTTTGCCAGAAAGAGGGGACAGCATGGGTAAGAGAATAGGCTGTGGAAGGAAGGCTAGAGCTGGTCTCAGGCCACCTGGTTTAAATCCAGACCTCACTGCTTCTTTTTTTTGGTAGGACCAGGGTTCGAACTCACGACCTTGCACTTTCACGACCTTGCACTTGCCCAGCAGGCACTTGTGCCTCGGAGCTATCTCCCCAGCCCCCTCACTGCTTCTTGGCTGGGTGACCACGGGCACATAGCTTCAGTTCTTTGGACCTCCCATTGTTTCCCAGTGTAAAATGGAGATGGTACTACCCACCCTACAGACCTAAGGGAGGCCGTGTGTCCATAGAAGAGTCCCATGAAGGCCTTGCTGGTTCAGCTGAGATCTAATGTCACTGCGGTGGGGCCCAGAGCCATTTCCCCAGCTTTCTAGGACAGGTGCAGACAAGACGAGGAGACTGACGTGGTGCTCACGACAGGCTGGAGCCAGAGGAGCTCCCCAGCCTGGGTGCCCTGGCACCTTCTCCGCCATCACTCAGCCCTCGTGCGGCTCCTGCCTGACCCTACCCTGCGCCCACTGCAGGCATGCGGATCCTGGTGAACCTGCTCCTGGACACACTGCCCATGCTGGGCAACGTCCTCCTGCTCTGCTTCTTTGTCTTCTTCATCTTTGGCATCATTGGCGTGCAGCTGTGGGCCGGCCTGCTGCGCAACCGCTGCTTCCTGGAGGAGAACTTCACCATGTGAGTGTGGCCTGGGGCTCTTGCTTCATGCCCCATGGGAATGAGGGGTTGGGGCCAACCAGGCAGGAGGAGGGGCAGGCACTTGGAGGAGGTGTGGGGACATACCACTGGATGGGCTGCGTCTCCTTCCTGTGGGTCAGTCTAGCTGTGGAAACCAGGTTGGGTAGGGCCTGGCCCCCTTGCCCATCGCTGATGGCAGTGGGATACCTGAGTGGACTAAAGAGGGGGCATGTGGTGGTAAGGCCCTGTGGGGGTTTATGCTTTGGAGAGGCCAGTCCAGAGCCATCCAGGGCTGCCGCTTCTGGTCTACCTGCAAAGACAGGTTTGAGTGGGTGTGGGTGCTCAGTGTGGGGGTCACGGTGCACCTGGCTCCTCTGTCCCACCTGGATCAGTCCTATAGTGATCTGTAGCTGACCCTTTCCTTTTTAAATTTTTTTTTCAATTTTTTATTGTTTAAATTTAACAATGGTTATATTACATATTTTCATCATCAGATCAGTTTAGATTAATACATATAGGTATATAAGATTGATCAAATAAACATTAACCTTTCTAAATCCACATTACTTTTTTTTTTCTTTTCCCCTTTCTTTTCTTTGAAAGTTGACATATTGCATATTGTCCTCACAATCATT
>PVJA010022938.1:0-33630 GCA_004027025.1 Myocastor coypus
GAAAATATGTAATATAACCATTGTTAAATTTAAACAATAAAAGAATTGAAAAAAAAATGAGTAGCACTCACAAGAAGCTCAGTACTTCACAGCACACCGATGGGAAGGAGGCCTTGAAGGTATGTGGGGAATCAGTAATCTCCACTCTTTCCAGGCCCAAAAATCTTTTTTTTTTTCCTCTAAAGTAACCATCCTTTATTTAGATCTGGTGGCTCGCTTACTGGTTTGCTTTAGCAGTTTATTTTTTAGAGTTATTTGAGGTTGGAATTTCAAGATCAAGAAGAATTTATTCTGAGGCTTTTTGGCTTTTAGTGGCTATCCTATCAAGGTGTGTTCTTTGTGGATAAGTGTGTGGAAAGACCTGCAGATCTGTGCAATATGTCTTCTTATAAAGGCACTGAAGCATAATTCTATCCTGTCCAATCTGTTCTCTGACTTCATCTAAGACCAATTACATCCTGATGACATCATCTTCAAATACTATCATATTGAAGATTGCTACTTCACCTTGTAAATTTTGAGAGAATACGAATACTTAATTCATCGTATGGGCTGACAGTTAATATATGCATGCTCACCACATGCTCAAACTGCATACACAAAAGGAAAGATATACCATAGGTCATAGGCAGTGTATTAGTTAGGTCTTGCTATGCTTATAGGTAGAGATCTCTCGAAGTCTCATGTCTGGCACATGGGACTCTGGGGGAAGTGACTGGGTCATGGTACTCATCAGTGAATTTGTCCACAGATAAGTTTATAGTCAATTGTGACACTGGGAGGTGAAGTTTGGTGTGTGTGGTGAAGCCTTGTGGGTAGAGGTGAGTCCCTGGGGGTGTGGCTTGTAAGAACATCTTTTCTCCTCTCCCCCTGGATCATGCTTTCCTTTCCTTTCTGCTGCCAGGCTTGTCTTCCTCTACCAGACCCCTCTGCCATGCCGTCCAGTTTTGGCTCCAGCTGACTGTGGACTGAAAGCTCTACAAACTGTGAAGAAGCTTTCTTCTTCTAAATTATGGGTGTTGGGCATCATGTTTCAATGACAAGAAAGTAGCTAAGGTAGATTTTGGTGCCAGAGGAGGGGAATTGTTGTTGTGATGCTGTCTGATCATGTGGTGGAAACCTTTGGGACTGGATTACAGGAAGAGTTTGGAAAGGTGTGGAGATGCTGGATGGAGGATCAGTCCTAGAATGTTGTAAACAGAGCT
This sequence comes from Myocastor coypus, assembly GCA_004027025.1. Classification (NCBI taxonomy): domain Eukaryota; kingdom Metazoa; phylum Chordata; class Mammalia; order Rodentia; family Myocastoridae; genus Myocastor; species Myocastor coypus. Next base: position 1,206 of record PVJA010022938.1, read on the forward strand.
TAATGGGGGATTCTGGTCAGAGACCTGAAGACCAGAATGCTGACAGAAATGGAGCATGTAAAGAGTACATTCAGGAAATTTCAGTTGTGGATAAGGACTCCCTCCACTGGCAGTTAGATTCTGGATGATGTGTGTTATGCTTGGGTAGAAAATTTACCTACAGGCCTAGGGAGATAACTCAGGAGCATAACCACCTACCTGGCAAGCTCATAGTCCTGAGTTTGTTCCTGGTATTACCACCACCACCACCACCACCACCACCACCACCACCACAACAACAACAACAACAATAAAAAGAAAATTTGTCTACATTTTATTCATATCCTAAGACTTTACAGGAAGTTGCAAGGAATGATTCTGTGGAGAGAATTTCAAGGCAGCTAAACATTCAGGCAGTGGTTTAGGTACTGCGGGAGCTTTTAGTCAGCTCTACATTGAAAATAAGGAGCAAACATCCCAGCTCAATGATATAAAAGCTTGGGTTTGGCCGGAAAGGAAAAGAAGTTCTGGTAAATTTGAGGCCTGCAAACATGAAGAAGAGTAGAGCTAAAAATGATTAGCACTAACAAGAAGCCAAGCAGGCCGATGAGAAGGATGCCTTGAAGGTATGTGGAGAACCAGTAAATCTACACTCTTTCCAGGCTCAAAATCTTTTTTTTTCCCTACAAGTAACCATCATTTATTTAGTGAACAGTATTAAGCAGAGCACTTTGCTTTCTGTGACTAACAAAGAAAAAGAATGCCTTAAAGGCATGTCTTCTACTTTCTGGGGAAGTACTACAATCAGGAGCAGATCAAAAGAAAAGAAACAAATTCTAAAAGATGCTTCACAATGAATTCATAATCTCACAGGAGAAATAATCATAATAATATATAAAGTGATATATTATTTTGAGAGAGAGAGAGAGAGAGAGAGAGAGAGAGAGAGAGAGAGAGAGAGCGCAGAAAGACATGTGCCAGATGAATCTTTTTTCTTTCTTTTTTTTTGTGGGACTGGGGTTCAAATTCACAACCTTGCACTTGCCAGGCAAGCACTTGTGCCCTGGAGCTATCTCCCCGGCCCCGTAGATGAATCTTTTAACTACTTTGCCAGAAGCCCTACCAAATGATGTCTGCCTGTGTGTCATGTGGCTACTGCCATTCGTAAGAAAAGTTGGGAGGTATGTTTTAGTTAGAAAGATTAGCATGCTTACCAAAATGTAGACTATATTAACAAGGAAGAAGAGAAAAATGGACACCTGTTCCGCAGCTAGCAGCAAATGCCACCGTTATGTTCCATGAGATGAATGAAATCATACACAATATCTCAAAAGTACCATGTTTAAAGAGGTCAGAGAAGACAGAAAGCCTTGACACTGGAGTCTTTATTCCGAGAACAGTCTTGCTAGCTTACTAAAGTCACAACTTGAGGAAATGTTCTGGCAGTTTGCAGCCTTTCCGCTTCCTGACTGCCTCTAGGCTCCTGGTGAGTCTTGCCATGGTTTTGCTGTGGTTGGAACAAACTATTTTCTTTTACTCAGAGACATCTTGTTCTTTTCTGAGTCACAGTGCCATTACTCATCTTGAGTTGGTTCCTTGTTAGGGTTTCACGAGGTTGTACAGAGCAATGTAGGGACATGCAAAGCGCCGAACTGGAGAAGATCCCGAATCAGATCTTAAGATATATACATTATTTGTGGTTCTTTTAGGCTCACTGAATTTTAATTTGTAAATCAGTGAATTGCTCCTCTACCTTATGCTATAAGTTAGAAAGGAAAGTACCTTCTCTTTCAGAAAGCTATGGTTTAGGTTGCCATGGTTGTAAAGAGTTGTGAGGAAGGTAGGATAGAAAGCACATACACTCAGTGGCCCTTATAGACCCAGGTGAAAGGTTAATAGAGAAAACAGGAAATTCATGCGGGAAATGTTTCTGGGATAGTTACTGGATGTGTAAGAAGATGAAGGGGAGACAAGGCAGTGGGAGAAGTCCAAGACTTAGTCCGCTGAATTTGATAGAATGAAGCTGCCGCCAGAGGCAGGGATTCCCCGAGTAGCATCCATTTGCAGCTAAGAGCAGGATGACATGCTGTGTCTTGCTCCTCCATGTACTTTATGGAGGATGCAGAGGATGAAAGTAAGCAACAGAGAGGAAGCAGCAAATGTGGAAGCTGGCTGAAAGGACAGAACGAGAGCAGTTCTGGTATTTTTATTAAAGTGCTTAGTTTCAAATCTCTTCCTGGTCATTTTTTCAGAGAATGTGAATTGAATTTTGAATTCAGAGCCTTTGAGAAGTGTGAATATGCACACAACCTTTCTACATTAAAAAGAGGTAACAGTTTTTACTTCTTCATCATACCATGCCTTCTCTACCACTGGGTCTAAATGACCACAGCTCCTAATGGTAAGACAAATTAGGCCTTATGCTTTCAAGAACTTTTCATTGAAAAACTAAATAATATCATTTATTTTGGCTTTAAAGGCAGATCTTTTTCTGTTGGCCAAACCGGAATCACTTTTCCCCAGTAGTTTCCAACTGTTGTTGATCATTATGGGAAAATTGTTTGTGTGGTGACTTTCTTCTTCTTCTTTTTTTTTTTTTTAGAATTTTTAATTTTTATTTTCTTGTTTCAGAACTTTTGTTTGCTTATTTATTTTTATGGCCAGCTCAGCCTGCTCTTAGGGCAGGGCTGGCACAGCATGTGATATCGGGGATTGAACCGCAGTCCCTGTAAGCTGCCTAAGCTTTCCTAAGCAGGCACTTTAGACCACTGAGCAATCCTGCCAGGCCCCTGTGTGGTGACTTTCATGTATCAAAATGAACATACTTGCTTTGCAGAGTAGCTTCTGTTAATAATTGTCAAACCATCCTTCATTGATATAAGGCCTTGAAGATTTGTGAAGATGTTCGACTCCTTTGCTAAGCACCCATGCTAATTACTTCCTTAATCTCAACTTTTACTCCTTGGGGTTCCATATTTAAATTGGTTTAATAAATTGGTTTTTATGGGGTGTTACCAAGACAAGAAAACAGAATTAGAAATGACTTGTCTACTTCTTTCCTTTTTTTTTTTTGATAAGCCTCTGTACATGGGGAATGTAGGCAGAGAGCAGTTGTATAAATAATTCCATCACAACTGTCCACTGAGAATATAAGGAGCCTAAGATAATATGGATTAATTTTTGGTGTAGTTCTCTAGTTCTCACCATCAAGATTGTTCCTGGAAGCAGGAATGCATCTTTATCTTAGGCCCTTTAACTTTTTGATCAACGAACAGCTCTAGCTATTCTTCAGTTTTCTAAATTTAGGCCCTTGTACGTCTCACAGCAGTTTACCCAGGAGTATCTGGAGCTATCCTATGAGCCACGGCAAATTCACACAAATAGATCCATAGCTCAGCTTGGATGTGAATACATCTCTATACATTTTACAGCTTCATTTTGATTCATATATATATGTGAATATATATGTATATATATATGGATTAACTCATGACCTTGGGCTTGGCAGGCAAGTACTTTTCCTCCTGTGCTATCTCCCCAGCCCTCCATTTTATATTCTTATTTATATTCTTATCCTTATTTACTCAAGCCTGTTTTAAATAATATAGGATATATTATTACATATACAAAGGAAGTACTTGTACATAAAATACACGAATTTTGGTAGAACTCTCAGAAAACTCTCTCAAGTCTAATTGTGGGAATTGGGTCAATGCTAGTTGCTCAATTTTTTCTTTTGTTGATGAAAGTATGTCTTTCACATATTTTCTTAAGTATAACCAATCCATGAATATACATACAACTAATCAAAACAGAAGCAATACGAGAACAAAAACAAATATTCTTAACATCCTCAGAACCCTCAGCACTATTCCATGAGCCACCACCAGTTCCCACAGACCCAGCCTTCCTTCTCCCTAGACGATTGCAGCTCCTGTGAACCCATTCAGACTGCAAGAGAAAACAATCAGGAAGCTTTTTTTGACTTTCATCTGCTCCAGCTGGGGCCTGGGAAATTTCTTGCTTCTCTCTGACATGCTGTTATGATCAGTGTGTTCAGCACATCTCCGCTAACCTAGAAATAAACACAAGTATTTTTGGCCCACTGAGCTTCAAGGCATTATTGCAGTGAAGAATACAACTTCATCCTTTAATCTTTAACTACTTTAGATAGTGTTTCAAATTTCTGAACCACATTTTCATTTGTGTGTTCTCCAAAAGCATGAAATATACTTTTTCCATGATTCAAGAAATTTTTACATTTTCTTAAAAAATGATGAATGATGACTATTTAACTTAAATTAAAACATGACTACTTTCCTTTTCTTCCACATTACAGTATAATTTCATCTAGTGATTTTTCTGCCTTCCTGGAAGATTTTCACCTGAAGAAAACATTTTGCTGTGAACACCCTCTCCAAAATTTTGACTTTATTGGGTTTGGTCTTACCTGCTTTCTGGCTGCCTTCTTATCTTTTTTTCTTTTTTTTTTTCCCCCCTCTGTATTTTATCTTCAACAGAACTCCTACCTGCCTGAGTTCTGATATTGTCTAGAAGGGAAAGTTGCTCTTCTCTATGCTGCCCAACAGCCGTTAACGTGTCCTTTGGTGTTAGGAGGCAGTAACAGAGGCATGTGGGGCAGTGTTGTAGGTCCTGGGTTCGCAGGACCTGATAAATTTCAGTTTGTTATCTTTCTGCTCACTATTTCTGCATAGATTATCTAGAGAAGAAAGTACTCAGACATACATCTCACCCCACACCAGATGAATTGTGTAGTATGGGGAGCTATCTCTCCATGATGTATCCCAGGTTGTAACTGGTCAGGAGAGGGTTCTTCATGGGGCAGCTGATTATGGCAGCTTTTGATTAACTGTAATGGCTAACTTTAGGGGAGAAATCAGCTGGGTTGAGATATGACTGGATAACCAGTGAAGCACTGTTTCTGGGAGGTCTTCAGGGCATTTTCAGAAGAGAATGGTGTGTAAGTCTGTGGACTGAGCAAGGAAGGCCCACTCTCAATGTATGTGAGCACCATCTAAGTGGATGCAGATGCCAAGAGAACAAAAGGTAGAAGGGCAAATTCTCATTCTTCTTTTTATGAATGTCTCACCCTTCTCTTACCCTTACAAACTGGAACTCTGGGTTTTATGGCTTCTGGATTCTGGGACTTATACCAAAAGCCTGTGGAGCTTTCAGATTGTTGGTTTCAGACTGAGAGTGATATATAACATCAACTTCTCTTGCTTTCAGGTCTTTAGACTTGGGCTAAAGTGGCTGCTGACTTTTTGTTTTTGAGTGTGCAGATGACCTGTTTGTGGGATAGCTCAGCCTCCATTATGTGAACCAATGCTCTTATTAAACTTTCTTTCTTTCTTTCTTTCTTTCTTTCTTTCTTTCTTTCTTTCTTTCTTTCTTTCTTTCTTTCTTTCTTTCTTTCTCTCTCTTTCTTCCATTATCAATTTATTTATTACAATCTATCATCTATTTATCTCTCATCCACATCTGGTTGGTGGTCTTTCTGGATAATCCTGATCAATACACCAGTCATTCTTGCTTACCAAGAATCTTGTGCTACTTTGAGAAAACATATAATATTTTTACAAATTCAGGTTCTGTAGAAGAGGGCTTGCAAATAAACTTCTAGGCTACCTTCTTAACCAATTTTAGAAGGAGCTTGCAGTGTTTTTCACTATTGGGCAGTCATTGAAACCTGTGGCTCTTCTTGGGTATATGTTCATATATTCAGATGCATGATTTCTACAGTCCCTTAAAGGTGGTTTCCATCATTCATTCTCTCTTCCCTGGAACTGGCACAGAACCACACGCACTTCTTGGCATCCCCTGCCATTTTGTCAGATCAATGAGGAAATAAGAAGTCATCGTAATTTTCCTCCTCCTCTTCATAACTATATTTCAAAAGCATTCTCCAAGTATCAGACACTCTAGTAGAGACATTATGTATATTATCTTGCTTTATCTTCAGATAATGGGGTAGGTATTTTCCACATTTTACATATGACTAAACTCAAACTAAAAAACCCGTTCAAGGTTCCTGATTTCCAAATGCCTTAGCAGATGTGGCTCCAAAGCTTATGCAATTTCCACCACGTTCACTGGTACCCATGGAAACCTTGGATGTGCAGATAAACAACCTGGAAAGTGCAGATGTTAGCACTGTACTGGTATTCCTTAAGAGCAATCCTGAGAGACAGCTCAGTTTCGGGACGCTGCTGGAAAACAGCCTTTGATTGTAAGGGTCCCAGCTGGAGCCTTCCATCAATTTTAGTACATGAGCATTTTGAAAACTTCAAGCTGGCAGATGGTATGATGGAGTCTACTGGACTGGATATGAGTTTTTGGTGGTTTTCCTTGGGATCTCTTCTCAGTAGCTACTGTTTTGTTCTTTTTTCCTCATCTTTTCTTAATTTACTCATCAGAATGCAAGCCTTCTGAAACAAAAAGATGTATATTCCTGTACAGTTAGGAGAAAAAAGTTGCAGGCATGTAGATGCTGCTAAGTGAGCATTTGTCAAATGAAAGAAAAAAAATTGCCAGCCTTCTGAAAACCAGCTATCATTAACACTTAGAGATTCAACCAATGTATTGTGTAAGTGGTGTTTGTGGGTTACACTGATGTTACACTGCGGGGTAACATTCAAATCCTGCCTTTACCTAGGGAGTTGTTGAGCTCTTCAGACAATCAAATACGTGCAGTTTAGACACACGCTTGGACTAGAGATGGATGAGTTTTACCTGCTTTGTGTGTCATGACTCAAATTTTTGCCGATTCCTCAACAAAAGAGTGCATTTCTAACAGCATGCATCTTTTCTTGTCTAGGAGATCCTTCTCTGTGAGATACACTGTGATCTTGAAGTTGCCCTGCTGAAAAGATTCTGGTTCTGTTTTTTCTCACCCTATCTTTACATTCTCTGTAAGAACTATACATTTTTTTTTTCTGGCCAAAACTTTGCCATACTAAAGAATTGACAAAACAAAAAATGACCAAGTGTAGTAACTGATAGATTGTGTCAACTTGAGAAATTAAAAACTTAGCTAAATTAGCTCAGCAGCTCGACACTCTAGGGTAGTAGTCCAAAAGGCAGTTACAGTGTTGTCATGGGTGATTGATCCATATTATCAAAGGAAAATTTGCTAACAACTCAATGGAAGAAAGGAAGAATATACATGGAGAGTAGGAGGTCTCTTTGGTGCCTCTTACCATTACCATACTTTATTATTAAAGTTAATGGGAAGCTATAGCAATCTAATATAGGCACAGTGACAAATGTTCCGCAGCCTTCAAGAATGAAGGTTGGGTCACTCTGCCAGGGAAATAATCAGGACCTGGTGAGGTGCTTGCAGAAGGCCAAGGGAATACAGAGTGGGTAGTGGAAGAAGGCAGCACTAAATACAAGCTACAACCTCATGGCCAGCTGCAGAGAAGGGAATTATAATCGTACTATCTCACCCCTGTATAGAGTTGGTAGGCAGGACAGTCATAACATGTTAGGTGTGATTATATGTATATCACTGTATCTAGAGACTGGTTTAAAGAAATGCATCTAGTCACTAAGTTGACAGTGGGTGGATTGTAGTGGTTGATACACTGTGCCAACTTGAGATGTCTGCTCAACAATTCCACACTCTAGGATGTGGAGGCCCCACCCTACAGTGACTCATCACTTAAAGGATATAAAAGGGAATTGAGGAAGGGATAGAGCATTGCATTTCCCCCGAGGAGCTCCAGTCTTTGCAGTCAGCTTGGATTTCGTCTCTTAGCTTCTGATGCAGACTCTTCAGCTTTAGCCTTGGATCCTTCAGCCTTGTGGTCTAGACTCATCATCCTTCTGTCACATACCCATTAGCCTCCTGATACAGTCTTGTATGGAACACTGCAGTGAGCTTCAGATCTTGGACTGAATCCTGGTCTCTAGTGTGCAGATGCCCTGTACATGGTTTCTCATCTGATTCTGGCTAACTGTTGTAAGCCTATCTTGTAATTTCTTATGCAGTTGTGCATCATGCGTTATAGCTGTTCCTCTAGTAAAGCCCTGACTGATACATCAAACAAATAAACCAAACAAAATTTATCAACAAGAACTATTGTTGCAGTCATAGCTCTTTATCATGAATAAAGCCAATAGCCTATGGTAGAAGTGTCTTTTTCACCTGGCTTCTTTATTAGGAAGAAGAATCCAACCAAATTTCCAGAACTTGTTGTACATAAAAGTGCTTCTGTGGTTTTGGAAGAAAACAAATCCATATTGTAACTTAAATGAAATGAAAATATAAACTTCAGATATTTACAGGTGCGTTCACTAGATTGTGTGTCTTTAAGTTTTTATAGGACCTTGAAAACACAGGATCTACATGAAAACTTGTCTCTAGAAAATTATGTTTTGGATTTTATAAATGTATATGAGCTGTAGGCGTACTTACAATTGTTGAAGTGAAAGGTCAGAGCTACTGGAAGAAGGGAGCTTGATGAATGAATCCCTGAAATATGGGTTGGGACACCCTCTTCCCTCAGGCTAGTTCCTGAGCTGAGGGGCTGTAAAACAGCACCCCTTTACTGAAACTCCTGCCTTTCTAAGTGTAATTGTACATTCTCTGATTCCTCACCTGGAAGGATGTAATGATGCTACTAACTGTCTGAGAGGCAATGCAAACAACAATGTTGAGGGACAATGAACGTCGATCTAGGCAGGAAAGCATCTTCCCTCCCTCAGTATGTGGCACGCAGTGGGAACACAATGCGTGTTTTTGACTGATAAACAAATGGATTGATCAGAAGGCTGAAATGTTTAAGTGGTCAGCAACCTGAAGTTCTGTTCTCAATGTTGCAATCAGTTAGAAAGTTTTTTTTAAAATAAGTTAGTGGGAGAAAGGGAAAGCTGCTCCTTTACTGATTAAACAGAGAGGGGTTTGAAGCAATATATACCTGTAATGGGTAGGGGAAAGACACTGCAGGAATGCTGATTATTGTAGCTTATCAGTGAGTTGTCTTCATGCTTGAGTGCACTGACTGATCATAGCTGTATAACAAGCTTCAGTTTGCTTGTAATGGAAATGTAGCAATAAGAGTGCTTTAGTTTTTACAGCATGGCATGATTTTCAAGGTAGTCATTTTTGCATATTCATTTTTTTTCATTCATATGCTTACATGCTATGCTGCTTTCTTCTTTGTATTTTTCATACTGACATATAAAATGTGTTGGATTTTTTTTTAACAAGAAAAATAAGTTATTTTACTTGTTCTCTTTATGTACACATTACATGACCACAAGTGCACTTCAGAATGGGAAACAGAAAAAAAAATTAGTTGGGTCATTTATTTGTTTCAATGGTCCCTGTATGGAAAGGAATTTCCATGGCTAAAGTAAGCTTTAGGTTAAGTCATTTTCCTCTGAGATATAGCCATAAAGTGAGCCATACAAATCTCCACTAGAAAACAAATCTAGGTTACTGCCACCTGCTTGGGAGATTTGTGAAGTAAAGTCTCTAGACTGGCACAATATGTTGGAGGTCAACTATTTACACAGGAACAAAAGCTAATATAGGAAATTAATTGCTTTTCTCTTCTATATTAGCATTTTTCTGCTTAGAAGGAGCTGGTCCTGTTGTGCATCTGAACATCCAACTCTCTAGTTCTCTCTCTACTTTCTTCACCCATGACTCCTGCCTGTAGAGTATGAAGTTCTTGGCAAGTAGGGACCAGAATTTTTCTAATTTTACCTCAAAAGCATTCTAATAGCAGTATGAATTTGTGTTTCTTGGCGTTGGTGAGGCCTTGAGGTAGATTTAGAAGCACTGCTCACACATGGCTGCTTATTTTCTTTAAGATTTATTTGTATGCAATGCTCTGAATAGTGATGTGTTTACTTTTAAAATAAAATAAAATCAATGCTCTTGGAAGATGCACTGTGCTTCCACTGTTTCTTGAGGTATCTACTGAGCTCCATTATGCATTCCCACCTATACACACACCTTGGATTTAAAAATGACTATAGCAAATTTTCAAGAAAGACTTCCTTTGTAATTGGCAAAGTGACAATGACACAGAACTTATCAGAAAGTCAAGGGATGAGGAAAAGGTAATAGAGCCTCAAGTGAGAACGTTAGGCAGTTAACCTGGACTTGCTGATGAATTAGTTTCCGGAATCCATTTCCAGGTCCTGCTCAGGCCATCAGAATGGTATGGGCTGAAGAACCTTATATTTGTAAGGAGTTTCTGGAAAACAATATTTTGAAAATTGTGGCTGACTTTTCAGCAAGTCTTTTTTTTTTTTAATTACTTGATTTTATTTTATACTAGGTGGTAGGCACAAAGCAATCCTCCTTAATAAAGTTGACAATTAGCTTCACTAGAACATTTTTAATAATGCACATTAAAAAAGTATTCATCTTACAAATTGTTCTGCAATCCAAATATATAACAGCTTGGAAAACAACGTTTAGAAAACAAAAGCCAATGTAAAAAGACAGAGTAAAACTACAACAGTGCAGGTTTTTATGGCTCAGGTTCTATAGTTTTCTTACTGCATCATCAGTGTCAGAAATCTGCTCCTTTAGCTGGCTCCACTGCTCTGGATTTAAAGAAATACCTTCTCTTCCTGGTTTCCTTTCACCTTCTGGATCCACCCAATATTCTCTAATATCAATTAGAACTTTCCCTTCAAAGTCCAGAACACTGACTATCTCATTTTCCCAGTCTGAAACATGTTATCATCTCTGCTGCTGCTGCTCTGCTTAGAAGACGACAGAGCTCTTGAAGTGTCACCAGTCTGCTGCTTCTTTACAGGCTTTTCTGGAGCAACTTGCTTGTTCCTCTTTAACTTTTTGTCAACTTCACTGTCAGAATCACTGCCTGAAGAGCTTGAAGAAACAAGTTCCTTTGATTTAGGCATTGCTCCGCTGCTGCTCTCCAGGGACTGCTGCTCGCTCGTGACTCGACTTTTCAGCAAGTCTTAAGAAGCCTCATAAACTAGAGTCAAAGCCTGCTCCACAGAAGAGGATGAGGGTAAGCTGATGTGGATTAGGAGTCTGTGTTCACTGAACGCCTTCCTGCTGCCAATCAAAACTGTAGGGGTGCAGGGCAAGCCTGATAGCTCAGCAGACTAAAACGCTTGCTTAGGCAGAGTGCAGCAGCTGGCCGTCCCCAGCCTCGGAGCATGCTGGGAGGGCAATGGAGACTAAGTGTGGCGGTGTGCACCTGTAATCCCAGTGCTTGGGAGGCTGAAAACAGGAGGATCACTATGAGTCTAATCTACATAGTGAGACCCAGCAGACCTTGTCCTAAATACAGAAAAACAAAACAAAACAAAACAAAACAAAAGACTTGCAGAAAACTGTAGGGGTGCAGGGTGATTGTTGTTCCTACAGTTAGGTGTGTGGAATCTCCAGCAAAGATGAGTCTGACTAGGAATCTCTTATTTTCCTTGCTAGACTTTTACTTCGAACGTGCCACAACGTTGGCAGAGCTGTCTATATCTTTGACACACCGGTTAAGGAACCTCCTACAGATGTTACTCCCCCTTTCTTGACAGTTGGGGTGCTTAGTACAACATGCCAAGCTGATTTTGAGGACCACAACATTCTTAGGGAGTCTGGGTATGCTGGAAAATTAGCCAGATGCCAGTGATTTGACACCAGTATATTTTGAGCTGGGCCTACTTCAGAAGCAGCCTTTATTTCAGAGATCTGCGGTTATTTGAAACTTTATTACTAGTGATGTCATGACTGTGTATTTGTAACACCTGGCAATGAGATCCCTGCAGAGGTTGTGTCAAAGATGGTCACTGAGATTAAGAAGATTCCTGGTATTTCATGAATTATGTATGACTTAACATCAAAGCCCCCAGCAATGGCAGAGTGGGAGTAATGAGCTTGTCCTGTGAAAAATAAAGAAGAAATATTTGCTGAGTAATGTCTTAAGAGATGGGAGGTAATGTAGATTCTAGAATTAAATTTTGTAGTTCCAAGATTCTTTTTTGTGCTCTTAAAAGCCATTTTCCAAGCCTTTATTTTTCAAAAAATTCCTCTTACTTTTGATTGTATTACTTGTACATATTAATGGGATGACTTGTGGTATTTCAACACATGCATACAGTGTGTCCTGATCAAATCAGGGTAATTAACTTTTTTTTTTCTTGAAGTACTGGGAGTTGAACTTGGCACTATGTGCTGGCCAGGCAGGTGTTTATGTGGGTGAACTATGACTCTGGATGTTTTTATCTTTTGAACATTTATTTATGTTTGCATCTTTGAGTTCCTCTCTTCCAAATCTTTACAAAAGATACAAAATGTTTATTCACAAACGACAGTTGTCCCACTATTCTGTTGAATATCCAAACTTATCTCTTGTAGGTCTTGTATTCATTATCCAGCCTCCTTTCATGCACTTCCTCCTTTCTAATCTCTAGTCCTTACTTCCCTGCATTTGGGTCAACTTTTTAAGCTTCTATATCTGAGAAAACAGGACACTTACCTTTCTGTGTCTAGTACATTCCATTTAAGGTAATATAATACTTTTCTCTGGTTGCTGAGACAAATACCTAGCATCCAAAATTAAGGCAGGATAGGTTCAGTTAGCTCACAGTTTGCAGAAGTTTCAGTCCATAGTCAGCAGGCTCCAAGGCTGGGTGGCAGGGAGCAGCAGTTCAAGGGGGCAGAAGGCAGCAAAAGCACCAGGAGCAAAGGCTGGGGGGAAGCAAGCCTCTTTTTCTCCCTTACATGTGTGCAGGCTACCTGCCCACGCCATCTCAGTGCCCTCCTCTTGCACAGGCTCAGGAGGTTTACCAAGTGAGGATCCTGACCCCTGCTCAGTAATTTAGTTAAATTTCTAAACTTCTCAATTCTTAAGCTGACATAAAGTATCAACCATTACAGCTCCATGTCCATCCATTTTACTACAAACCAAAGGACTTAGGTTTTTTTTTTTTTTTTTTTTTTTTTTTTTTTTTTTTTTTTTTTTTTTTGTCAGTTTTTTCTTACAGTGACAGGCAGATCACCACTTCACAAAGGAGTTCAACATCTTTGTTATTTTTTTAAAAAGTAGACTTTATTTTTTTTTTCAAGAGACATTTTTGATCACAGCAAAACTGAGTGAAAAATATAGAGACTGTCAAATCCTCCTTGTCAGAACACTTACCTATCATCCTACATCAGTAGACATTTGTTATAATCAGTGGCTCAATAATGCTACATAATGATCCACCAAAACCCTTCATTTACCTTCATGCACTCTTTGTATAATGTAGTTATAGGATAGATATATAATAACATGTGGTATTTTAGCATCATGCAGAACACTATTATCACCCTTGCCGGGCATGGTGGTGCACGCCTGTAATCCCAGCACTTGGGAGGCTGAGGCAGGAGGATCAGTGTGAGTTGGAGACCAGCCTGGGCTACAGAAGTGAGCTCAAGGCCAGCCTGAACTGCATAGTGAGACCCTGTCTCAAAAAGACAAAATAAAACAAAAAAATCCGCTATTGTCACCCTAAAAATCTTTAGAGCTCCACGTACTCATTTGTTACTATTCCTCAACTTCTGCCAAGCATTGATCTTTTTACTTTTTTGCCTTTTTTCTAGAATGTTACATATACAATTGGAATAATATAGTACATAAATATAATATCCCTCTTGTCTTTTTATAGCTTGATAATGTATTTCTTCTTTCCACTAATGTTTCATTGTTTAGTGCTAATATTAAGTTGAATTTTTATAGTGTTAAAGTTTGGGCAATTGTACATAAAGCTACAATAAAAATCTTCGTAAAAATTTTTGAGTTCAGTATGTATTTTTAAATTAAGAAATAATATTTATACATTTTTAGGGGATTACATTATAGTAATGCAGTACAAGTACATGACAAAACACTCAGTCGTCATGATGGGAATGGAAATCAATGTATAGTTTATTTATTATTTTCTTATGCAAAGTGGAAATCTGATGACCTGTAACTAGTTTGCTTCAGTGACCTGAACTGCTTTCTAGTGCTGCTCCATGTGGCATTCTCTGGACTACATGAAGACAAGCAATCAAGGAATTCCTGTGGCTTTTCCATTTCAGGCTAAAAATCTGACAATTTTCCTTAAGACTTGGAACTTTAGTTCAGCTAGTTTCTTGGTGATACACCCCTGGGTAAGCACCACGGTATAAAACAAAGTGCCTAGTGGACAGATAACCAAGAGTGGTCCAATCACACAGGAACCCCACGTTTCCTGCTCACCCTATAAACACAGATTAAATCTATATTTGCCACCTTGAAAATTGTACTACTCAATTCATTTAAAATTTTTTTGTTTACTCAACTTATGAGGCCAATTCTCTGCAGACCTTAACTTCCAGGGGGCTTTTGAAACTTTAGTTAAATGTTTTAGACATACCTTTAAAGCAGCCTCTTATAAATTTTAAACTGTTGTTATAACTTGTTGGGTCTTATGTATTTTAAACGATGTTCTTTTTCACTTCTATTCTTCATTATTTTTCATTCAAGATGCTGCTTTTGAGATAAGGAGCCACCTATTAATAATGGCCATTTAGAAAGTGCATATGAACTGAAGAAAATAAAAATGATCATTGATTAGTAAGATAAACATCAGAGATAAAATTCTTCAACATTTCAGTTTATTTCTGCCTATTCTTCTTCTCTGTTTCCATATGTATGTCCTACACAGACACCTGCAATATATATATATATGTATATATATATATATATATATACATATATATATATTAGTTAAAATGTTACACAGTTTTATTGTTTTACAGTTTGCACTTTTCCTCACTTCATATATATGTAAAGTTGCAGAGTCAAATAATAGTATAAAAATTTTATCACTTCCAAATTGATTTTCAGAAAGTTACAAAATAATCTCACAATTACTTGGTTACTTAAAAACCTAATAACTATTCCTTTTATTTGCTAGATAAATTATTATTAAATATTGAGCAAGAAAATGTCAATATTTACTCCAAAACGATAAAATTTTGGATTAAACTAGTAGATCATTCTTCCCCAAGTATATTAGTTTATCAAGCAACATCCTGTGAGGAGAGTTTGTTGTGTCTCTGTGTTATATAGCTTGTCTATATTTCTTTTTTGTCAACCAGAATTTCATAAAAAACTTGTTGAATGTTTTGCTGCCATTGAGATAGTATCTATCTAAGTAGTTTTCATCTCTGAGCATATTACAACCCTAAGAAAGGACGGGCATTCACCTAGTTTGCTGTAACATTTTCAGTAGAGCATGCTGATTCTTAATGATTCCAAATAGCTTTAACAGCACTGTCCAACAGAACTTGTGCAGTGATCAAAATATTTTCTAGGCCATCTAATATGAGAACCAGTAACATGCTAAAAATGGCTAATACAACTCAGCAAATGAATGCTAATATATGTGCTGCCAAAGTGAGCACATAGCACATGAGTATTTATTTTTTAAAAAATTTAAAACAAGTTTGAACATCATGTTGTCTCTAATTGTGAGAACCTGAAAGAATAAATAAAATCTGAAAGCTACAATAGATGCTGTGAAAGGGAAAGAATCTGTTCTAAGGGGAGGAAATGCTGACATGAGGAGAAGGATGGGAGACGGAGGGAGGGGAAGAGATATATCTATGTGTGTATGCAGGATGGTGTGGGCCTTTGGAGCTGTGATGCGAATGAGGAGCATGGGTGATGTATCCAAAAAACAGCATGGAGGAAGAGTATTCCAAATGTGATTATTTGGTTTTTAAATGCCCCAGAAGTCCATATGCTGAAATCTTAGTTTTCATCATGGTATTAGAGCCTGCAATAATTGGGGCCAGAAGATGGTCTTTAGACCATTTCAGTGTGGCCTTGAAGGGGCTTATGGGATGGGCTTTGCTCTTTTCCTCTTCTTCTCCTTCACTTCCTGGCTGTGAGGCAAGGATTTGTTCTGTCGTGCCCTTCCCCCATGGTGTGGTACCACAGGTCCAGAGGAGTGGGATCTTCTGGTTGTGATCTGAAGGCTTTAAAACTTGAATTCAGTATAAATTTCTTCATATGTTGATTATATCAGATGTTCATGATAGTGATAGAAAGTTGATTAATGCAGCAACGAAAGGCAAAACAAAGAGGAACCTTCAGATAGGAATGCACTTTGCACGTCTGAGCAGTGACCAAAAATGTCAGTGTTTGAAGTGGGGTGGCTTGGGTGAGAGCTATTACTGATGAGTTACACAGGATCGATAGGACAGGACCATAGCCTTTCAGGCTGCAAAGAGTTCAGTATTTATGGGCATGGAATTATTACCAAGCTGTAATGGAATATAAAAATGATGTTTCAGATATCCTGAGTAGACAGATCTCCTTCAGGTAAGACCATATATACATTTCCATATGTGTCTCTAGGCACAGAAATACATTGAAATATATGTAAGAATACTGCTATCACTGGAAATATCTGGGGACTGGACTTCAGTAAAATTATCTTTCCTTCTATTTTTTTTTTACATTGTTTGAATTGGTTACTAAAACAATGCAGCCATATCAGAGATGCTTAGATGAAAAAATAAGCCATAGTCTTCTTTGACTAAGATTTCAGCATGTGAGGATAATGACACTACTGTGGCTTCCAAACCCTTACAATACAGGAAATGAAGAGACTTATAAGGAAAAATTCATCAGATTTAATTGGCAAATTAGAAATAAAATTACCTATATGTGTTTTGAAGTTTTTCAATGAATATGAAAAATTTAAAAAGCAAACGATGACAACAACAAAAAACCCTACCAGATACATAAAACAAACAATTAAGATAACTTCCTTCATTATATATAAAAGTGGAATTTTCTACATGTAAACAACATTTCCCTCAGCTTCTGGAAAGTGATGAGTGGTAAAATATTTTCAAAAGGATAGCAGGAGGATGGAAGTGGAAGAAGGATAAATACTGCTCAAGTTACACATTAATTTGATTACTCATTCTTTCCACACAGTTTTTAACATGATCTACACTAAGCCAACAAGGGTTTCATGCAAGAACTGCAGTTGAATTAGATTCCCATGGGTATACAAGTAAGATGCAACCATGGAGGGTCAGCTCAGAGACTACTAGCGGCAGGATAGAATAGTCAGACTCAGCTCAGAGTTCCAAAAACAAAGTGAAAATCCTCTTTCTGTACTTACTTCTCTTATCAAAATCTTTCAGTTGCCTTATGTCATCCATATTTGGGTTGATCCATGTTTGTTTTTATTCCCACATTCTGTGGTTTCTGGAGCTCTGATAAGGATCACTCTTTTGAGCTTGTTTTGCATTTGACATATAACCTTTGTGGTTGATAAAGGCAAGGTTACTTACTACCAGGCCAATGTCGCTATTCCTGTGTGTTATGGTTTATGTCTAGTTGTCCCCTCAAAGCCTCATGTAGTCATTGGGCAGGAACTTCTATAGATTGAGACTTGATCCATGATCCCTAGGATTATGTGTTTTAATACTGATGGGATTATCAGTTTGAGTAGGGCTGGGACTATGGGTGTGGTCTAGGGTGGATATCCCTAAGGTAGAGAGCCTGATTGTAATATGAAGGGAGATAGAGAGACAGGCTAGAGCTGTTGCTCTCTGTTGCCCTGTTTGGTTGGCTGCTTCTGTCGCCATTTTGTTGCTGTTCTGCCACCATAAACTGCTGCTCTCTGCCATGTGCCACTCAGCCTTGGATCCAGCCGAGAATGGACTGAAACCTCCAGTAACTGTGAGCTAAATAAACTTTTCCTTCCTTCATTTTGAGCGTCAGGTATTTGTTCCAGCAATGAGTAAAAAGTAACTAAGACACTGTGCTAGATTAATTCCATAGTTAATCTTATGAAAGCTTCATTTTTTACTGCCTGTGAATGTAACTTGTGCTTTATTTCATGTATACGGAAAAGGGTTTTCTATTTTATTAAGTAAATGTGTGTCTTTTGAGAAGGAAAGAAATAATTATTTCCAGGTCACTCAATCAGATTGTTTATTCTCAAAAGGCCAAGATTCAATTAATGTCTTTCTTATTATGATATCCATGTACTTTCTTTGGTGTGCTGAGTGTAGAAAACTTTAAGAGGATATTGGAGGCTCTATCTTGCTAGAAGAATAATTTATGGACAATAACATAAAAACACCTTGATAATGCTTATGGATGACCTGCTGTGTGTTTTGGTTGGCCATAAGCAAAGGCTTTCACTTGAAATAATAAATAGGCTTTGTGATGATATTTTTTTCTTGGTACAGGGAATTAAACTCAGGACCTTGTGCTTGCCAGGGGTTGTGCTGCTGAGTCACATCCCAGGCTTAGTGGTGCTTCTTGAAGGTGATGTAGCTTTTATTTCTTTGCCTAATCACCCCCCCTCAAAGTTTGCTTGATTTTAGTCAAAGCTGGATTTTATATCTGTTCATAATAAAATCCAGCATTCACTCTCGAACTTTAGCTCTTCTCATTTATCATATAAGATTGACTATGACAGTTCACTTCCTTGGGTTTTTGGGTTTATATTTGATTCGCCGTTCTTGCTCTCATAGCTGTTACAACTGTCTTGGCAGCCATTACCAATCCAGTTCCCTCTTAGATAGTGCTATAATAGTAGTGTAATGAAGCTAAGGTTGGCACCCAGGCTATAGTTGGTTGGCCTAGGTGGCCAGTGGATTGGGTGAGATAGGGAAGAAGTAGAAGTATGAAAGAGTAGAAAGCATGAAAATCGTCAGTCAACATGTGTCCATCAGGAAGGAAGCTACCCATACTTGTGAAGTCCTAGACTGGTCACCACTGACTTTGTGGAGATATCCCTGTGTACCTTAAGATGAGCTAAACCTTTCCCATCCAATTCTGCAGGTGTCAGCTGAGTCACCTTATCCCTATCCGGTCCTGTCTCTACTTAATCTCTGAAATAGTTATTTGATATTACTGTTTAGCACTTTATAATTTTCAGAGGTTTAGATCACTTTTTCATTAAATTAGTTTGGTTCTTGAATTCTAGAATTAGGAATAATCTTGGGTAAACTGAGCAAAGGGCATATATTTATCTTATTTATTTTTAGATATTTTCAGAAAAGGTTTTTGTATGTAATTTACACTGGCCTTGAGCTCATGACAATCCCTTGCCTGAGCCTCCCCAGTGCTGGGATTATAGGGGTGTGCTACCGCACCTGGCCTCTAGCTTTCATTTTTAATAAGTTCCTTATTAAAGCATTAACAAGATAAAACATATACATATATATATATATATATATATATATATGGCATATGAATAGTATAGTATATGAATAACAGTATATAAATAATATATAGTATATGAAAGAAAAATATGTGATTTTGTAGTTTATTATGGCTGATAAGCAGTTTACTTTGATATTGGCTTTATTTTTAGATACTGGCTAAATTTTCCTTTACTTTTACCTGAATTCCTTTCATAAGGTTTGCACAAAGCCTTGTGCCTTATGCAAGTGAGTTGGTTATGAAAGGCCATTGTAGTCTCTCAGGACTGGCATTGCACATCTATTTAAAAGAAGAATTTTGAACTGCTTTCTTGTATAATTTCCAGCTGTAGTCTTCTTTCCTTTATGTAACAGAAGAGCTAAAAGAACAGAACAATATCATGGAAAAGATTCTGTGCTGAGCGTAGCAACTTAATTTTCATCTAATCACATGAAGTGATATTTTTCTTCTTAATTTGCACACAATGCAATTCTGATAAAAATTCCAAATTGTTTCTTATTTTATTTATGCATGTTTTCCACACATAATTATATCATTCATCATGGGAAATTTGTGCCTGTACCTAATGTATCTTTACTGTTTTTTTTCCTATTCCCTGTCTTTAGCCCCTTTTCTTCCCACCTACGAAAACTGTTTCTAGTTTGAATTGTTTAAAAATACTCCTTCTGTTCCTTCTTTTTCCCTTAACTCTTGTTTTGTTTCCCTTCTCACTTGAATAAATTCTTCCTTGCCAGGAGTGGTGGGACATGCCTATAATCCCAGCACTTGGGAGGCTGAGGTAGGACTGTTGTGAGTTTGAGTCCAGCCTGGGCTACACAGTGAGCTGAATGCCAGCATGAGCTGCATGTGGAGACCTTGTCTCAAAAAGACAAAAAAGTAAGTTATTTATACTTTCCAATACCTAGCCTCTATTTTGGTTTTCTCTCATGCAGAGAAACAATGCAAAATTTAAACATGTGTGTCTGATTTATTTTGCTTAAGATCATATTCTTTAGATACATCCATCCATCTAAATATATTAGAAGTTTATCCATTTTATGGCAAAGTAGTGTATATTTCCTATTTACTGTATTTCTTGACTGCATGATGAGGACATCAAGTGACTGGCCTATACTATCTGAGTTTGTGTAAGTGCACTGTATGGTTGCACAATGCTGAAACCATTTAATGACACATTTCTCAGGATGTGTACTTGTTATTAAGTGAAACACAAGTGTACTTAAAATCAAACCCAAGAAGTGATGATAGGCATATATTATTCTAATGGCATGTTCATATTCAATAAAAATATAAAAGTTAAAAAACACTTAAAATTATTCATAGATTTTTAGTTATGCTTTTCTGTATCATCTTCTTATTCCTGTTACGGACAATAGCAAAGTTAAATGTGCCTCATGGATGGGGGTGTCTAAACTCTGTAGCAGAAATTTGCATTTGCTTTTGCAGGACTAAAAAGAGGAAAAGAGTTCTCATTGGAGTGTCCAAAGAATATACACAATTTAGAACAACATGGTTGAATTTTTTTTTTTTTCTAACAAGAACAGCAACCAAAATGAAACAGACTGTGACAAAATGTAATATGTAAGTGAATGTGTCACCTCGGTCAGAGGTCAGCTGTGGCAGTGGCCTTCGTATTATTGCTGTTGCTGTTATGACACAGAGTGCAATCCCTGGAGTAGAAGTTTCTGACTGGATGTTAAGTTGGATAAAATTATCAATTCACAGTGCCAACTGCTGTTTGGCAACTATGGTCCTTGCATCTGTATAAATACTATTTTCTTTGAGTAGATATTTAGAGATGGTTAGAGACTTAAGGCATTGCCTTCTTTACTAAATTTTTGGTTCCTGCATTTGCTAACTTGTTTTTTTTTGCTAACTTTAAATTAAAATGCGAGTTGCTGCTACATCTGCTGGTTTTTCTGAAAGTAGATTTCTTTTATTTCTCAAAATGAAAGGAAGAGTTTCCCTGGCACAGTGACACAATTTTAGGCTTGTTCACAATAATAAAGAAAACAGATCCATTGTTAAGAATGAAGAAAATGATTCACAAATAGCTTTCAGTGTGTTGATGGGATATGTGTGCGTGCGTGCATGTGTGTCTCTGTGTTTTCCTGGGCATATTTTCATATCACAACTCATTAATATGTTTTTGGAACATCATGAGCTCTAAAAGATGATCTCTGAACATTGCTCTGGACTTACAACATTTCCCTTGAGATTAATAGTATCTATAATCATAGTAAAGTATCTAGAAAGTTTCAAAGTAAAATTAGATTTGGACTTTGACTCATTTCCCAAGGTTTGACTTGGAAGCCTTCTTTCAGGTAATGCTTAATAATTCTATAAACTAAAAAAGTTGATCTCATTAAAAGAGTAGAATAGTGGTCAAGAGAGATTAGGCATATTGGAGAACAGAATGTAGGAAGAAATGCTCTATAGCAATTACAAAAATACAGTGAGATAAAAGGAATTGATTATAGCATTGTATATTAAATAGCAGAGTAACTACAATGTACAGCAATTTATAACATGTCTTTAAATAGCTAAGAGGCTCAGAAGTTTCCCAGCACACATAAATGGTACATGTCTGAGATGAAAATGCTGCTGGCATTGCTGTGATTCGACCATTGCACAATATTCAAAAGTATTGAATTATTGTATTTTACCCCATAAGCTTATTATAAATATTATATATCAAATAAAGTTTTGAAAAGATTGTATATGAAAAATAGTATTTCAGTTTTATAAACATTCAGAAAATGCTGAATTAGATGATGTTCTAAAGGAGTCTGCATGGATTCAGTGGCTTATTGTCAATAACAATCTAGCTTATTGTCAGTCATGCGTTATCTGCTGAGTTCTTCAGGCTTAACTCAAGGCAATTCCACTTCTCAAAGCCCTGCAAGATCTACTGAAGTACTATTTGGTTCCAAGCCCTGTAAAATTCTTTCTGCAGAAGTATCAGAGAGTAGGTTTCTGTTTTAATTTTTTGTCTTTTAAAACTTAACTACAACATTCCTTAAATATAGTGACTTCTCAGTTGCCTTAGGTAATTCAGTAAAGTTACTTCCTATCATCTTCTGTCCTTTACGCCCTGGAACTTGGGAAGTTGGCACCAAAGGTGCAATTCTTCTTCTAGGAAAATACGCTCATCTTAGGAAAAAATGCAAAATACATAAGTGAAGAAAATATCCTCCTCAGTTATGCAAACATTCTAATCAGCTGCAGCCTGGCTAAGGTAAGAAGTAGTATTTAAGACAAATCCATTTGGTATCTTACATTACTCCATTAATGGAAAACTGAGTTATGTTGACTTTATCTCAGGAGGAAAGTTCAGAGTTGCGTTAGTCTTTGCCTCATGCTAGTTAAGATTGATACAGGAAGTGATAGTGTTATTAACTTACTTTTATAAAATACACTTTATTTGATGAATTGTTCAGAGATAAATTTAAAGGAGGGATGATATGCTGAATAAATTTTCCTCAAATTATTCTCAGGATATATTTCAGGAATTTTATTACATTATAGGGCACTTGGATCCAGCCTTCTTTCTTTCCCCACCATAAATGAACTCCAGAGAACCCATCAAACTGTAATAAGTTTACAATCCTGAGCAATGACACAATGTAAATAACTTTCAGATATTTTTTCCAGGTCATAGTTCACTCACAGCTTTCTGATTACCTTTACTGAGTACACCATGTAGCTGTGATTTTGAATCATCTAGAATAAATCAGAAATTACAGGTTGGTATTCTAGGTGGCAAGGATCCTCTCCGCCATTATTTTATTTCAGATGAAAATCTTGCTTTAGAAAGCAAGACTGTTAGGGATCAACACTCCTGTTTTGAGTTATTCTAGTGTATGAAGATTTCTGTTGCCTTAAAAGATTATATTAAATAATTTTTTAGTATAGACATGTTTTAATCCACAAAAGCTGGTTAATATACTGACTTTGTAGACCAACTACACAGCTCAAGGATTATCAGCATTCTACCAATCTCACCATCTCTCATCATTCCTTATTTTTCTCTTGGGTATTTAAAAACTAAAAAAAAAAAAAAAAAAAAAAAAAAAAGGGAAATCATGTCATTTTTCTGCATGCATCTCTACCTAATGAGGCTTTTATATTTCATACCATGAATTCCACTATTAGATCTGATGAAACAAAAAATAATTCACTCCACCTGACCTAATACTTAACTTACACAGACATCCTCTATTACCCTGACTCAGTTCTTGGTCTTTTATAACCCATACAGGAACCTCATCTCTAGGAGTGAGTCCACTAATCTAAGTAGTAAGTAGAGCAAATCTCTGCTCTTCCTTCAGTCCAAAGCACCCACTTACACCCTTCATTTCCAAGTTACCCTAATTTTGAACGGTGCTACAACTGCTTTCAGGCAGTGTTTCAATATCCAAGAAGCGGGACTCTGGCCAAGATGCTTTGGTAATAAGTCAGAGGTAAAATTCTAGAATTTACTCAGACTAGAGTCTGCTTCCCAAGCCTTTCCAGGAAACGTATGCAGGAAGTGAGTTCAGCTGTTGGCTACAATGTGGAGGGATAAAATGTTTTCATCCCATAAGGATGATTTGTTTTCAAATAATCTATAGCTGCTTTAGTAGTAGGGGATACTTACTTGATGTCTTTAGTAAAATATAACCGAGTACCTCCTATGTGCCAGGCACTGTGCTAGCAATGGAAACACAAGGAAAAAGTGTGTGTGCAAGACACAATAAAGGGCAACGAAAATGATCTTCTACTTGTTTAATGTTCATCTCAAGGGTATTTCATTCAAACTTTGAAAGAGTTCTAGAAGGTGAAAAACTGGAGAGAAATTGGGCAGAGGAGAGCAAGCAAAGGAACCGAAGTGTAGAAACAGAAACGTGTGAAAGGAAGACTCCCCAGTCTGGTGGACGCGACATTCTTTTCAGGCCAGACACCCTGAAATATCATGAGTAGACACACAGCTAGGTGTAGCCATTACATAATCACCCAGTAAACAGGGATTCCAGTAACTCCTATCAGCCACTGCTGCCAGGAACTGCTAATCAGGCAGCATACTTAGAATGTCAAGACAATGACTGTTAATAAGTGACTAAAAAAAGAAAGAAATCTGACGCTTGGTTAAGGCATTGAGATATAAAAGTTAATCTAACTAGATAATATTTTACCTCCAAAGTTAACCTTGTGATTGGGTCAACAGGTAAACATTCTGTTAGTATTTTTGGAGAAATAATTTTTAAGAAACCCGGAGCAGTTTGAAAAATTAAACTCCATTAAATAAATTTCTTCATGTTGTGTTACTAGGTCCTCCTTTGTTATTTCTTTTTTTTTTTTTTGTCTTTTTGAGACAGGGTCTTGTTATGCAGTTCAGGCTGGCCTTGAGCTCACTTTTGTAGCTCAGGCTGGTCTCGAACTCGCACTGATCCTCCTGCCTCAGCCTCCCGAGTGCTGGGATTACAGGCATGTGCCACCATGCCCGGCTAATAGGTTTTTTTTTTTTTTTTTTTTTTGTCTTTTTGAGACAGGGTCTCACTATGCAGTTGAGGCTGGTCCTGAGCTCACTTTTGTAGCCCAGGCTGGTCTCGAACTCACATCAATCCTCCTGCCTCAGCCTCCCGAGTGCTAGGATTACAGGCGTGCGCCACCACGCCCGGCTTCCTTTGTTATTTCATATGTTAAACTCATATGGTTATTTTTGCTTTGTTTGCTTCCTCCAGGTTAAGGCTCTAAAATTATGTGGTTTACAAAAATATAAAAATATTTTGATCCCCAGCTCCAGGTATGTAAGTGCTGATATCAAACCGCTAAAGAATGAATCTAAATAAATGGTCACATTAGTGATGTACTCTGACGTGCTCAGCATGGAGCTAAAATGGCCTGGCTTAAATAACTGCTTTGTATCAGACTATTTCAATATCTTAGTCTAGCTAATGTGGTGGCAGAGGGGATAAAAAACCATCTTTTCCCACTCTTGAACTAGAAATATATTTTCAGCTAATGATCTATTCTGTGTTTGCTGGGTGCTAGATACCGGGTCAGGTGTACTATAATTAATTTAATCCTTATAACAATGCTTTGATGTAAGCTAATATAATTATCTCCATTTCAGAGATGAGAGTTTAGAGAAGATTAGTAATTTATGGAAAACCACGTGCCTAATAAGTGGTAGAGCCAGTTTTTAAGCTCTGCGGGTCTGTTCTGGCATGGCGCAAGGCCCCAGAGTGAAGCAGGCTTGTGGGCTTAAGCAGGGAGCAGGCAGAAAGAGTGCCTGACTCTCTTGCCCTGCTGCCTGTTTCAGTCCTCACCCAGATTATTCAGTTTTTGACATTTCTTGTTTCAACTCCTCCACCTTCCTGCTCATTTTATAGAATTCAGCTTTTACATCTTTATCCATTTCTTGTTTCCTTGGTCCATTTGCTTCTGCAGTACCAGATCTTGCCTACTAGAAAACTACAAAGAGAGCTAGGAGATGAATGAATGAATAAATACAACATAGTATAATAAATGTGCATTGGCACTGTCCTGGGAGCACAAATAAGGAAACAAAAATAAAGGGTTGAAGCCTTGGAGCTGGTGGTTGAATTGTGTCTTCAGTGACCTGGACACATAAGTGATGTAGTAGGAAGGTCTTTCAGGCAGATGCGCTAGTACCTGCATAGTCACGAAGGCAAGCAAGGATGTGCCACGCTTAGATGCCTGCTGGTTACTGAGGATGACTGCACTGCTTCTGGGCAGCTTGAGAGACGGAGCGAGAGGCAAAGGCACAGGGCAGAGCAGAAATCACTGGATGCCATCAGGTTGTGAATGTCAGTTTGGTCTTAGCTTGTTGATTGAAAGCTTTAGGGAGATGCATAATTTTGTATTTTATTTAAATTCTTTTAGTTCAGTACTTCTTCAAAATAGTGCTTGTCTATAATACAGAATGCTGGAGGTCATGTTGGAAAATTGGCACATATCTGTGATATATTTTCATCATTTTCAGTCTCTTTATGCTCTCTCCTTTTCTTCACCCACCCATCCCTTTCCCCATCTCCAAGATTCTATTTTCTACTTTCTTATCATCACTACCTTGTTTTATTTGTTTATCGATAACTTTGTGTTTTGAAAGTAGCAATATAGTAATATAAGTAATACAGTAATATAATAACATTGTCACTTGCAAAGCCAAAGAAGACCAGAGGTGGTGCCAAGGTTGTACACTGCCTGCCTCAAGAGTCTTCACAGTCCTCTCCTACGTGTGTGGCAGAAGATCTGGGTCTTCTGGCTGATCCCTGAACTCACAGCTTTTGTAAATGAACCTTGAAAGAAAGAGGTCCTTGTGACCACACAAGGCTACAGGTTTCATGCAGATATGCGGGTTTCGCTTCCTCTCAGAACTCTCTCCATCCACATCCCCATATACTACTGTGGGCTTGGGGACCAGTATTACCATAAAACATTCTGAGGTGTGTCTTTCTCTTTGCCATGATTTTTGAACATTGGGGAAATGTAGGTGAGCTGCTCTGCAGAGGTAAAAATCCCTTGAGGCAAATGAGGGCGGGGCTGCTGGAGCAGAAGCAGTGGGCTGCCTCAGATTAACACACATGACATCAACTACATACAACATACGTATAGCTTTGTGGGGGCCTTAGTCAAAATAGTGACGCAGGTGCCTTTGAGCAATGATGGTTAGACATTTTGGATGCTCACCACCTAAAATACTCCAACAAAACATTTGGTATTTCTGAAGTCTACTCTTACAATATTTCATTATGTGTTTAAATAGGTGCAAGAGAAATTTCTAATGTGTAGTAAATGGTAGATGTTTTGGTTATTTTTCCTTGCTCAGACAAAATACTTGAAATCTACAATTCAAGGAAGCTTATAGTTTATAGAGATTTTAGTCCCTACATTTCTGGCTGCAAATTAGGACAACACTGCAGAGGAGCAGAGGAGAAAGAGCTCATGAGGCGGTGGCAGGGACCGGAAGCAGAAAAGGGGTCAACGGAGGAGGGAGGAAGATACATCTTCCAGGTGCCACCCCCAGTGATCCATCTTCTCCTCAAATACATTTAGTGATAAATTCATCTGTGGACTAATCCACTCATAAGGATCATTGGTAAGTGTCACTAATCCACTGATAAGGGCTTTCACCCAGGATCCAGTCACCTCCCATGGGCACATGAGGCTTTGAGAGGGAGCATTTAGATATAAACCATAGTAGAAATGAAGTATCAGTAGAAATGCAATTGAAATGAAATATTACTTTGAACTATGTACAATGAACTTGATACTGTACCAGTTTGATATCCAATGTTATCTGCTTAGTTAATTTTTAAAAATATTCTAAAATAATTTATTTATTTATTTATTTATTTATTTATTTGGTACAGGGTCTCTCTTTGCAGCTCAGACTCATAGTGATCATCCTGTCTGAGCTTCTCCAATCCTGGGATTACAGGTGTGTACCACTATGCCTTGTTTTAGGGGCTGGCTTGGCATGGGGCCGGTGTGGCATGCAGTACTGGAGATCAAACTCAGGTCCTTGAGCTTGCCAGAAAGCTGCTTAGGCCACCAACCTACCTCCCCAGCCCCTCTACCTAGTTAATTGACCTATAGGCTTCTGATTAAGCAATATAGAACCAAATGGTAATAGATTTGCTAGTAGCACATGTAAAAATGATTAAGGGGTGTGACAGTCATCACCTCCCAAATGCCTATATCAAATTTTGCCACCATATGGCTATTGATTAAGCAACCATTTTTAGCAAAACAACTTCAATTCAATTTTTCAACTTTTTCTGAAAGCCTAGTGCATTAACACTGTTGTTTTGTGCTTTGACTACACCTTGTACGAAAGAGTCTTTTAAGGGCTACACCAACATTCTCAGAGGAGGATTCTGTTAAATGAGTAATCAATCCATCCAGTAGTTTTGTTCAACCAATGTGGTACTGCTATGGTTTGAATGTGTTTGTTTCAAAATTCATCCCCTGTATCATCACCTTGTTTTAAAAAAAATATTCACTAGAGAGCATAGCAATAATTGATATGACACCATAAGTAGTATATCTTTAAGAAATCAGAATGATAGGTATTCCTAGCATGGTTTTATTGCTATCCTCAGTGTAGGTGCTTAGTTCACAAATATAAGCACATATAGTCAGGGTGACAATTCTACTAATTAATTGCTTGTTTCAAAAACCTATTGGAGATTCTAGGACCATTGTCTTAACCATCTTGTGTATATAAATGCATGGTTTTTCCCCTGCCATGTTTCTTAACTTTTCTCCTTGCTCACTATTCATTGTTTAATCCTTAAATTCTTGCTTTCCACTTAACTGTATTATACCTTTCCATCCCCTGAAACTTAGTGTTTGATATTGTATTAAGTAGCTGATGGTTTTAATAAGTAATTAGGTCTTAAGTTTTTTGACTTTGTTAATGGACTTAGGTACGCTTATAAAACAGAGCTTTTGCCTTTTTTTTTTTTTTTTTTGTATTGGGGATTGAACCCCAGACCTTCACAATAAGCAGCATTCCTATTTTCCTTATTTATTAGTTTTTTAAAGTTTTTGAGACAGGATCTTGCTATATAGCTCAGTTGCCCAGGCTGTACTCACACTCGCTATGACCTCAACCTTCCTTGAACTTCCCCCAAGAGTTTTCCTGTCTTGCCATGTCCCTTTCTGCTGTGTGAGGACACGCTCATTGTCCTCTACAGTGGAGAGAGCAAGAGGGCTTTGCCAGATACCCTGTGCTAGTGCCTTATCCTGGATGTCACAATTTCTAGAACTTTGAGAAATACATTTCTAGTTTTTATAAGTCATCCAGTCATAAGTTTTTTTGTTATAGCAGGACAAAATGGACCAAGAGAGGAACCATCATGACTATGAAGGATTATTTTAGGAAGGCCATGAAACCCAAGCATTTGAGGTTGAACTTTCAACTGTTGAAAAGTTGAAGCCAAAGAAACTTTGCTTCAGTGGAGAATTCACTGAATATAGTATTGGGGACTTTGTTGTTATTGAGGATGTCTATGATTCACTTTGGGGGAGCTCTAATCCTCACCTTGAACCTCACTTGCTCGCTCTTGAAGGGAAGATGGCACACTGGTCTATGTCCTAGGGAAGCTTGTCATGTTCGATTTCCTGATTGGAACCAGCTTTTCTCATCACTGGAGGAGCTCAGGACCTCACTGTTGTTTAGAATGACTAGGATACTTTTGGGGGGAAGCTGTAGTTTACTCTGAGTGAGACTTCCTGGCTCCAGTTCAGATCTCTCAGCCTGCTAGGACAGATTTTACATCCCACTGGCACAGATTTTCTAGCTTCTACCACTGACCTGGGGGCCTTCCTAGTGCAGATCTGTGAAAGAGGCCTTGTTTGGTCCAAATTGTTTGTATGCTGCTATGTATACCATTCAAAATGGTAAGGTTTATCTTATGTTTTTGAATGTTGGAAGTGTTTAACTTTTCCTTTGTATGGGGGCTCATAGCTAAGAGTTTGCATTAGATCTTGAAGGTTTGGGACTTGGACTTTTCAGCACTGCTGAAACTGTTAAGACTTTGGCAGCTCTTGGAGATGGACTAAAATGCCTTTTGCACAAAGGAGTGTGCATGAGTCTTTGGGGGAGCACTGCACAAGGGCAAAATGTCATGGTTCTAATGTAATTCAATGTTCAAGTTGTAAAATTGATACATAAAGCAATTCTATGTATCTGAAAACTGGTTTAAGCAAATGTCTGGTTGCCAAGTTGACAAGGGGTGGATTGTACATTGTGTCAACGTGAGGAGTTTAGAAGTTTAATTAAATGACTCAGCAGAGAGCCAGGGTTATTACTTTGTAAGCATCCTCATCTTGTGTAAGAGGAGGTCATGGACATTGAGTGAGCTCTACATCCCCAGCCCCAGGGTAGCTTGTTTACAATATAGGGAGGGGAGAGAGGCTGGCTAGAAGCCATAGCTGCTGTCCTTCCATTTTATCTGCTGTTTTCTGTTGCCATAAACTGCTGCTCCCTGCCATGTGCCACTTTGCCTGGGAGCCAGCCAAATCTAGACTGAAAACCTCACAAACTATGAGATAAATAAGGCTTTCCTTCCTTAATTTTGGGTGTTGCACATTTTGTCCCAGCAATGAGTACAAAGTAATTGAGACAACATGACATGCTGCCCTAGCACATGACCAGAAGCAACAAGGTCATCAGTCATGGACTGAGACCCTCAAAACCATGAGCCAAGGAGCCTTCTTCTCTTTCTTAGCTAACTCATCACAGATACTTGTTATAGTGGTGGAAAGCTAACATACATACTGTACACTGGTTCAAGTCACTTGCTGAGTGAACACACGGGTGCACCTGTTTGATGGAGAAATATAGGTTATATTTTTCACTCTTGGTGACTAGATAACACAAAATTATCATGACTAGCATGGAGTAACATGGAGTAAATTTGAGCCTAATAAGTCACATCCCACTTCTGAATGATATATTTCTGTTAACAAAGGCCTCCAGAATTCAGAGATGAGATGAAGCATCAGGATATTTTTATGCCTGGGGTTGGGGGACAGCTTCACCTTGGGACCAGTGGTGACAATGTGATGGGGAGTGGTCTCTTGGAGTTGCAACCACTGGTCACCTGCAGGACCAGGCTGGTGAGGTGCATGTGGGAGGGTGTGGGGGAGTATCTTGCTAAGGGCAAGTGAATGCTTGATATGTCACTACAATTCCCTGGCAGGTTGCCTGTACCCCTGGCTGTGGAACAGGTTGTCAAGCTGGGGATGAGATGTCAGAACTTGTTTGGAAGGCCACAGGTTTAAAAGATTTTAGGTTTCTGGCCAGCTCAATCTCTCTCATCCAGAGCAGTGCCGTGCAGTATGTCTCTTCTTAGCTTTAGCTTCTCCTGCTAGAAGGTGAAATTTAAAAAGGAATGAAAGTAGAAGACACAAAAAGAAGAACAGCATTTCTCAGTCCCCTAGTGCAAAGGTGTAGCATATTTCCAGCTCTCTGCCTCTCTGTCTCTCTTGTCTGTCTGTCTGTCTGTCTGTCTCCCCCCCACCCCAAAATCTTGTCATATAATCCAAGTTAAACTTCATCCTCCTGCCTCAGCCTTCCAAGTGCTGGGATTATAAGGCACATACAACCATGCCTGGTTCAAGTCTTTCATCTTTATTTGTTTTTCTTTATTTTCCAACCCCACCAGGTCTTCAAACACTTATCCCCAGGAATGCTTCGGGACTTTTTTTTTTATGAAGAAGTAATCACCTCCTCTACTTCCAGGCAGAAATAGTATATTTAAAAATTAATAATCTATCCTTTTAAAAACAAAGGTGGTGATAATAACTTGTATTTCAGTCACATTTATACACTCACTTGAGAAATCACAAGTGCTTCCATTTAGTCACATAAACAGAAGAGTCTGCTATCTTAAGGAAAGGCTCACAAAGGCTCTTTAGGATTTTACAAAAAGCAATCTTTCTTAGTGCTCTCTTGTACTTCTCTTTGGAAAACTAGTTGGAACAAAGGATAAGTGAAAAAATTAAGATGCATGTGACTGTGTTTGTACCTAAGACTGGTGAAGTGGGTTAGACCAGTTATTTTCCCAAGAGGATTATGCAAGTTTATCTTAAGGAACCTGAGTGATTTCTTGGACAAAAGCCGAGGAGTTGCGACACAGAACTTGTGTCAGGCCCTCAGTGTGCAGTCCTACCAACAGCTCTGAGGCTTATCTGACTGAGAGAACATAAGGTCGGTTTAGTTTTTACCAGAGTCCCAATACACAGGAGGCATAGTTCTCTCACTAGAGTACTAGGAGGCTGTAGAGATCTTTCCTGAAGCCACAATGCAGTGTTCCTTTCCCAGCCCCTGTTCTACCCATGCTCCTAATGCTCTTCTATTGAATTCTCTTGTCCTGCTTACAATGAGCCCTCCTTCATAGAAGAAAGGCTAACACTCAAGGAGCACTGAAAATTTACAAATTTTAAGTAAAAATGGGAACATTTAAGCTTGAGGGAATATGGAATTTGTTCATTGATGGAGTACTTAAAGATATTTGTTGGAATTATAAAATGGAATCCCTTAAGATTAGACTTAGCTGGGCGTGGTGGCGCACGCCTGTAATCCCAGCACTCGGGAGGCTGAGGCAGGAGGATTGGTGCGAGTTCGAGACCAGACTGAGCTACAAAAGTGAGCTCAAGGCCAGCTTCAACTGCATAGTGAGACCCTGCCTCAAAAAGACAAAAAAAAA
>PVJA010022939.1:0-17736 GCA_004027025.1 Myocastor coypus
TGTGTGTGTGTGTGTGTGTGTGTGTGTGTGTGTGTGTGTGTGTGTGTGAGGGTTGGGCAGTGAATCCAAAAAAGCTTCTTAGAATTCCAAAGCTGAGAATATTTACAGAACAGAGAGCAATTAAGGAAAGTAGACTATCAAACAGAAAATACATAGTCTCATTGTGGTTCTACATATGTTTTAGAAAATATTTTTCTAATATTGTCAAGGATAAATATAAGGAGAGCAAATGTGGGAGGGATAGATCAGTCTGGAAATATTGTACTAGTCGTGGCAGAAAAGTATGAGAGGAATAAACTAATATTCTTTCTAGAAAAAGAGAGAGAAAACAGGTAACTGATTTGGGATATCCCACAACATTTGAATTAACAGGGGATTCTTATTAAGGTTATGCTAAGGGGATGCAAAGGTGTCCTGGATCATCTAGACATTTCTACCTGGGGTTATCAGATGGATAACCATTCTACCTACACGAAGAAAGCTGACAAATTGACATGGAAAATGTTGAGTGTTAGAGTTTGCGAGTATAGAACATCTATAGAAGACTTACATGAAGAGAATAATGAGGTATGATAACATTTTGAGATTTAAATGATACCTTTATCCTTTCCCCTGAAATCCCGTGACAGTCCCATAGGTCACAAGCTTAGAAATAGGTAGGGTAGTCTTTGCTGTCATAAGAGAAAACGTGATCAATATGAGGCATATAAAGACAGCCAATTATTATCATTTTTTAAAATTATTTACTTGGTGCAAAGTCTCATTACAAAGCTTGAACTCATAGGATCCTTCTG
Organism: Myocastor coypus; assembly: GCA_004027025.1. NCBI lineage: Eukaryota > Metazoa > Chordata > Mammalia > Rodentia > Myocastoridae > Myocastor > Myocastor coypus. The sequence continues at coordinate 795 of PVJA010022939.1, forward strand.
TCTCAGCCTCTCCAGTGCTAGGGTTGCAGGCATGAGCTGCCACACCTGGTTTTGGTGGCCTGCACAGAGTGCCTGGGGTTCCAGGGCTGGGACAGCATCCTGTGCCCAGGATTAAACCTGGGTCCTTGTGCGTTCCAGGTAGGTGCTTAGACTCCTGAGCTACTTCTCCAGCCCAAGACAGCCAATCATGAAGTTTATTCCATAAGCTTATGCATAGGTGCTGCCATAAGGATTTTAAGGAAAATCATCATAAAGAAAGACACTCATTTTTAGCTCTTCTCCTCCTTTCCCTCGATAACAGAAATCTATAGACTTTAGAAGGAAAGAAATCTAAGTTGTTTCACCCTGCGTCTGGATATTTGGCCAGTTACAGTATTCTATCACAATAAGCAAAGGCAAGAATAGAAGTCTTTTCTTATTCTAGGAAGAATACTTAAGAGAGGTTCCTAGACTGTCCCACAACCACTAGTGACTTGAAATATAAGAGAGCATTTTCTGCATGTACTAAGCTGTCTTCTATTAGGTTGAAAGAAGGTTCCAGTTAATGAAGTCACAGAAGAAAAGGATACAGTGCTGTGAGTAAAATGTGAATCAGTGTGGGCACATCACAGCAAATGAACCTGCAAATAGCTTGTCCTTCAACTCTATCACGTCCTTGGAATTTAAAAGCAATTTTGGCGAGAAGGCAGATTGCTCCTTTAACTGATTGAAGTTATGTTTTCATTCTTTTAAAATATAAATCAATTATTAAAAAATAAATCAAGTTCTTGTCTTATGGACATATGATTTTGTAGACTCATACTTGCTTTGTCCAGTAAGAAATTGAATATGCTCCCTGGAGACAAAGAGAAGGCTTACGTACCAGCACTGGCTTGGAAGGCACCAGTGTATCTGTGGGAGCTGAAAGTTTAGTGAGAATCCCATTACTTCCATAACGTGGAGAACAAGAAAGAAAAACAAAATACCAAAATTAAACAAGTGGAAGCAGAAGGTTCCTTCAGGAATACCAGGCAAAGGTCCTTAGGAAAACCAGTGTCTGAGGATCTCGTGCTGTTGTGTTTGCAGTAGGAGATGCAGAAAGACTAGCGCTTAGCATGTCTCACTTGAACAGTATCATATATTATCAAAACGGCCTTCCCCATCTTCATCATCCACATCATTAAACGAAACGACTCCTGCAATTCTTAACATTAACTTTGACTTGAGGCAGCAAAGCGAATTTGAGCTTTGCTCCACATACACGTCAGTGGTGTTTTCTTGAAAACAGAAACCAAAACAAAACAAGTGCATGCCCCACCAACCAAAAGGGATGGTGCACATGCAGAGAAGACTTCAGCTAGCGTCCATTAGATTATGGAAGCCTATGATTTGAAAGCCAACATCTTAGAGCTTTAGACTGTTTTTTTTTTGTTGTTGTTGTTGTTGTTGTTTTTTTTTTTTTTTAGACTGTTGTTAATTCTTGATTTATTAGAGCGTCTGTTGTTTTCAAGCAAACCCACAGTCATAAAATTTCTCTGATGTGCACGCAGGTATTCTAAAGCACTTTAGAGATACAGAGACTTATTTAGGATGAAGCTGAAGAGACTGCCAACACTTCATGTGTCAGGCTTGGTAAAACTGATGTTCCTGTGTTTCTGTCAGTTGTCACCTGGGATAGATTTCAGTTGCTATTGTGAATATAAAAAGCTCACTACCCCATTACTAATTCCCATGAGTTATTTAGTCCTGTCTTTCTTTTTCTAAAGGTTAAGCTCTTATCTTTCTGCTAAAAAGTTAGATAATTAACATTCTCACTTACAGCGCTACCATAGCATCTGTAGATTATGCACTATTAATCAAATTCCACTGCAGGCATGATTGACTTTGCAAAGAAACTTAGGGAATAAATCCTTTCTCTTTAGTAATAAATTTGTTGTTATTATGGTTTAAAAAAATCTCTTTCTGAGGAATTCAATTTGGAGTAACAGTCTCTAGCTACTTAGAGCAGTTAGCATAAAACTGTGTAACAGAAATCAGAGCAAATGATGTATTTTAGAACCTTTAAAAGTGCTGACATCTCTTTGCATTCAAAACTTTAGCATTTGTGATTCCTGAAGCATTGCATATTTATAAAATCATTTGTATTGACATTTAAATTCTCCATTTTTACATGACAGAAGCAAGAATTAAGTATATACATTTCCTCAGCATTTTAACTTAAATTTAAAATTTACTTCATGCAAAGGATATAGCAAACATCACATTTTTAATTTTCTTCTCTTTCTGTGACTGAATTATTTGTCAGGAACCCCTGCATAAGACAAGTGCTGGACATTTATAGAAAATATGTCCTAGAAACGATTCGATCATGGAAAAAATCTGTTTTATGCCTGTGATGTTTCCTTGACATTTTCTTTCTGCTATAAGTTTCTTGTAATTCTTCCTTGATCTGTCTGAGGAGATAGATGGCAGAACTTTTTGGAAGCTTTAGAGATCTATTAAAAGAGAAATAAAACTCTTCTTTCTATCATCGGGTCTTTTTCCATTTCTCTTCCTCAAGTTTCTCTCTCATTTTCTTTCACCTCACCTGTGTAACGGACGGAAAATATCAATGCATTTTGAGGGAGATAGACTAATATATTTTTCTTTTGGTTTGTATGATAGCAAATGAACATGAATTGACTTGAACTGAAAATAAATGTTTATGTTCAAAGTAATAAGCATATTGACCTTCAATCTCTCCCCTCAATTATGAATGCAATAGTAATTAGCACAGAAGTTGGATTGATAGCTTTAATAGAGAGGTAGATATCTGCTATCACCTTATTAATAATCATAATGTCAGTATTTTGGGCAGAAGACCAAGAGTTTGGGAAGAGAGAAATCAAAGTAAAAAGAAAACCAATTTATGTAAATAGGTCACGATTATGTACGTCAGTAACATTATAGAGTCTGCATGTTCTCTGAGGTCTCATAAAGGTGATCCATAGAATCATCAGGAAGTAATGGAATCAGCAATGTTAGCATTCACTAACGGCTTAATTTCTCTTCTGGACCATTGTGCATTACCTACACGTTTCTAAGTCCTTATAAATTACCTTATATTGATATCCACTTATTTCCTATCTGTTTAATTTCTACTCATTTCTTTATGGGACAAGGGAAACATCTCCTGTTTGAAGGGATTTTTTTTTTTTTTTTTTTTTTTTTTTACTTAAGAACAATTCAATTCCTAGCTATAATCCTTGGGATACACTTGGAAAACAGATTAATCTATTTTTGTTTTACCTGCTATCTTTTAGAGATCTTTAGAGATCTATTAAAACAGAAATGAAACTCTTCTTTTCTATCATCGGGTCTTTTTCAATTTCTCTTCCTCAGATTTCTCTCTCATTTCTTTTCACCTCACCTGTGTAACAGATAGAAAATATCAATTCATTTTGAGGGAAATAAACTAACATAGTTTTCTTTCTTTCTTTTTTTTTTTTTAGTAGTTTTCTTTTCTTTTGGTTTGTATAATAGAAAATGAAGATGAATTGACTTGAATTCATGACACGTGTTTCCTGTGTCAACTGTGAACTCGAGGAATATAAGGGCCATACTTTAGACATCGCCATCTGTCCAGCCATGAGCACAGTGTCTGATGCAAGTAGTCATAGGTTAAAGATATGCATGAGTTCAGAAATTTCTTGACCTTAGGAAACCTTTCTTTCTTTTGTTAGTTCATGATTTATAATTAGTTCCTAATAGGTTACTAAACCAAGAGTTAACAATAACTAAGAACCGGAATTCAAATTGTGAGTTTATGAAACTATAAGATTCAAGTTGTTCAAGGAAAAATTTTTGTAAGCTATATTTTCTTAATTTGCACTTACTGAATCTATCATTGGGAAAATGAGGTAAAAACCTTATCAAAATCAAGCATTTTGAAAATAAGAAAATATTTCACAATTGACTTTGCTTGACTTTTACTCAATAAGCAAAAAGAATGAGGTCAGCGTGGAGTGTCCATAGTATCAATGAGCAATTTGTAACCGACTCCAACAGCCAAGTATGCTTAGCCTATTGTAGCATGACTTCGGTTTACATAGACACAAGTTAATGCTATCTCAGTATTTTTCATTCTTTTAAATTTTAAATGCATGTGTTCTTTTTATTCTCAACTTATAGAAAGAAAATTTACCAAGAGTTGGGTATTCCTCCCCTTCTTTTCCTTAATATTTGTTCCTTTGGTATACAGCTTGATCTTGTAGTGATCCTCCTGTCTCAGCCTCCCCACTGCTGAGATCACAGGCCTGTGCCACCATGCCTGGTCTTGGCAGCTGGCTTGGCATGGGGCCGGCATAGCATTTGGTACCAGGGATCAAACTCAGATTCTTCAACTTTCCAGGCAGGCACTTAGACCCCTGAGCTGTCTCCCCTGCCCCAAGATGGGAATTATTCTTTTAATGATGCTGTTAAGTACTCAAAATCTCTTAGTTTTTATCTATTATTGTCATGTGTAAATAAAGATTTTTAAGATACACATTTTTAACCACTACATATATTTGTAATCAGTAGTATAGTGGTCACCATATAATAGAAACTTAACATATAATTAGGGGTGAATATACATTTCTTTATTATTAAAATAGGTCATATACAGAAAGGAGACATGGTCCTCATTTTGAAGGTAGTAATGTATACCTCAAATACACATACTCTGACCAATTTCAGTGAAGTCTCTTTTGCTAAAATCTGAAGAAAACTTAATTCTTTTCAATTAGTACTTAATAAAAATAAATGAGTCATAAGAGTTTGTGAACAAATCAGTGCTGGTCTCTATTCCCAAAGTCCAGACATCCACATGATACCATCATTGGCCACTCTGTTTCTTCTAGTAAACCAGTTTGAATTTTGACTGTAACCTAATAAGGCATATTTTCTGGAAGACTGTAATTATAAATATTGTCAACCAGAGAGAAATCAAGTGTCTGCTGTGCTGTTTATAAAGCTCCCATCACAAAGGGAATGTTTAGCTCTCACAGTAATGGAGTATATAAAATTTACAGGCATCTAATCAATTTACCATTTTCACTGTGAAATTTTCAGCTGAGAAAATCATTATTTCCAGGACCTGATGATTTTATAAGAGGAAATGAGCAGAAGGTGCTTGAGCGAGTGGTTGGGAACTTGGGAATAAGTAATCCCTGGAGGGAAATCCATGGTCCCTGGCTCCTCATTTGCTGTTCTTCAGTGCACTCCATAATACAATGAAATCCAAAGCTGCAGGAGATAACAATCTCCAAATCCAACTGCTAAGCTAAGTTGGTCATAACTATAATGGAGGACAAAATAAATGTCTCAGGGTAAGTTACAATAGCTCAGGTGTCTTAGGGGCAAGACGACATATTTTCTTGATGAAAAATCACAGCGCATCCATGATGCAGGTATGGCAATTGATGAGGATTTCCACTGTTCAGAAAGTTCTAGAGCTTCAGTTATTGGCATTGTGCTAGGTCATGATTTTGTCCAAGGAGAGCATTTTAGTCGACCTGTTTCTCTAATTCTTCAATTGGCTTTTTGTCTGTTTGTTTCTTGTTGTCAGGTTTTGTTTGTGTGCTATCTAGAGTGTGTGCCTTCTCTAACTGAGGAAGGCCCAGTTTGCAAGGCTGATGTGAAATGTTATCTTTTATGTTGGGGATCATTTTTCAAAGCATTCCAGTGTCTGAAAAATGATAGGTGAATCAATAAATAATTAAAATGATGAAGATCATGATGCTGATAATGGCGGAAGAAATTATTTAGGGAAGAAAGTCAACACTCATTGTTGAGATTATGCTTTCAACATTTCACGGTATCCACCAGAAAGGCAGACAATAGAACATATACAAATTAATAACTTGGTCAGGTGGAGAAGTTAAAAAATACTTTAATAGAACTGAAAGTGTAGCTATCGATTTCTTAGGAGATACGATTGCTGAAGGCTGAATTGCTTCTATGATTAAATCACAAGCTTCAGCGCTGGCATTAGTGTTTCCTTCAGTCAAAATCACAGTGGATATCTGCAGATCCCCTGAGCTGTTTCTTGGAGTAAACTAGTAAAACATAAATATTTCCCTGAGGGGTTCTGATCCAGTGCTAGATTAGCTGCCTGAAGTTGATCATTTCAGTTTTTCTTGGAGAGATCTATACAAGCTAGTTAACTATTTGACTTGCCCTCTGTATCTGAGAATTAAAATGGATAACAGTTGAAACTTCTGCATTTATTTAGTGCCCCGCCGGCCAAGAAGGCAATGCAGACCCTTAAGTCTGCTGCGCCTTTCATTTTGCTACCTTCTAGGTTGGATGTTGCTGCTATTCGTATTTGAATATATGATATTCTAGCGAGGAAAGTTATATATTTAGGTTAAGAGTCTATCCCCAGCCACCCTTTAAATCCCACAAGTTAAATACACCACAGTTTAGAAAATGGTCTTATATAATTTGTACACACGTCAAATTCTCAAAACTTAAAACGCCACTGGCAATAATGAAGTAATCAAGGACGAATGGGGAGAAAGAAGAGCAAAGATTCCTAATCATGGAGGGCGTGGGACCATCCCAGGAGTGGGCACGGAGACCCAAGTTAGCTTAAACTTTCTCCAGTCCTGCTCCTCATCCATGCCTCATTGATCACCCTCTTGCTGCCCCTGACTGATATCCTGGGATTTCCCATAGCTTTCTTGTTGCTCTCAGTTATGCCAAAGTGCAAGCTGAGACTTCCATTTCATCATCTTCTCTCTTCCTGGTAGTGATCAAAGAACCTTCTATCTTCTCCACAGTCCTTCGCTCCTCCCCTCCCCTGGATCTGGCTTCTCTCCTGAGTGACAGGAGGAGCACTGCCGAAAAAGGCTGCGGTCTTGTAGCCTTCCTGGTGCGTGTTGGCTGCTGTGAATGCCTGTGCGCACCACACGGTGGCCACTGTGTACGCCTCTATCAGGCTGGCACCGACTGTTGCTGCTCCAGCACATGAGTGCGACTGTCTCAAGGCCGCCACGCGGTCCTTCTCATCCGTACCCTAGGGGGAGGACGAGCACTGCTCTCTGCTTCCTCCAACCCGGTCTTCCTCCGCCCCTACACCAAGGCTCAGCCCTGTTCTCACTGCTTCTCGTGCCTCCCTACTGGGGACCACAGAGGGGACCCAAAGCTGGGTACCTTTTCGATGTCTCCTTCACACATAGGAAATTGCTGCATTCCTATCACAGACACACAAGAATCCCTAGAAATTCAGGCTGCTGCTTTATTTCTATCTCTGCCCTGTTCTGTAGCTAATGTTGTTTCCATCTGTTAAAACAGGCACAATTAATAGGAAAATTAATCAGTCTATGGCATAAATCAATTTTCACTCAGGAAATGAGATGCCTGTTTTCCCTTGGGAAAGCATTTACCCCTCACTTGGCTATAGATTAGGTAACTATTTTATTGTCCACAACAGAGCATGTTTGATAATTAAAATGATGAAAGGAGCTCCAGGTACAAACTTGTTTATTTTGAGAGAAAGGAGAGGGAGTGGGGATTGATTGTTTGGATAGAGAAGTGGGTTTGGCCACAATCAAGATGTCTGGGCCCGAGTTATTTGTGCATCAGCTTAAAATATTAGCTATCTGATGTTCTTTTGTTCTCAGCTTTTGCTCCTTCATATGAGTTGTAAGGAGAAAAAAGTTCAGTATCAACTTAGATATAGCAATTCCATTGTGCAAAACCACATATTTGAAGAATCTTAACGTGGGATCCATCTAATCCAGTTATTTTCAAATAGCCAAGTAGGGAAGAGGATAAGGACCATACTGCTGCGTAGTTTCAGGATGGACCTTGCAAGATTATTGGCTTCTCAATAACTCATTCTGCAAACATAGCCTTTAGCTCCTATATCCTATATCTTCCTCTGTTGTATAACTGGCTTTAGTCTATAATCAGTCAGTCAGTCAGTCAGTCAGTCAGTCAGTCAGTCAGTCATTCTGTCTGTCTGTCACAGTACATTATTTTGAACCTTTTGTGCCAGCTACCAAACCAGATTCTTAAGAGAACTTCTGCACAGTAATTGGCCCCATGCAGCAGCAAGCTTTCCTTTTCATATGCTCTCAACTTTCCACGCTTTCTCTCCCCTGTGGCCCTGGATTGTTCTTGTTATTTTTACTCATGACCAGATCCAGTGGCTGTGTCCTCATCTTGAATCTCGGTGAAGTTTAATAGTGTTTCTCTTCCTTTCCTTTTTTTTTGTCTTTTCAAACAGTTTGTACAGTTTCGCTCTGCAGTTCAGGCTGGCTTTGAATTCACCTTGGAGCCCTGGCTAACCTCAAACTCACAGCAATCTTTCTGCCTAAGCCTCCCGAAGTGCTGGGATTACAAGCCTGTGCCGCCACCCCTGGCCTCCCTTCTCTTCTTCATAAATTTCTTTATTCGTGCTCTGATGCGCACATACCTTTGATTTTCTTCTCACTTTATTAGCGGGCCATGTGGAGCCTCTTTATGGACTTCTCCAGGCACAAATCTCCAGATTATGCAGTGATTCGGGGCTCCTCCTTGACCCTTCTTCCTTCGCTCTCTGCTCTTGCTTATTAGGTACATGACATCTGCTGTAAAATCATTTTTATCGGTAAGCAATTCTATGCAATTTACTTTGTCTGTTATATAAAGCTACGGATAATTTAAGGCTAGCGAGGACAACTTTTATTTCAACTCCTTTCCCCACACATGTCCAAACATATTATTTTTTGGAGAGGGTGGAGGAGACAAAGTCTATGTGCAAAAATTATGAACTCACTAAATTTCAGGTTTGAGCCTTGAAAATCTTGAAAAAAATAATTTTAGTGGGGCTAGAGAGATAGCTCAGGGGCATAAGTGCCTGCCTGGTAAGTGCAAGGTCCTGAGTTTGATCTCTTGTTGCACACACACACACACACACACACACACACACAAATAATGATAATTAAAAGAAGAGATGCTTAATTATCTCTTCATTTCCAAGGCCTCTGTCCATCATCACCGGGATCCAAGGGTCCAGGTGACAGCAGCATTATGCTGAAAGAGTGTGCTGGAGCAGAAGCACTCTATCTAAGGAAGCCAGGAGGTGGCCAAGAGAAATAGCAGCAAGAAAGGGGGGCAAGAGACTGGACAGAGCGCCCAAGATCATGCCTAGGTGAACCAACCAGAAGTACCTAGAAGTGTACTGTGTGAACCTGGTAGACATCTTAGTCTAATCAAATGGACAATCGCTCTTAATGGCCCGAGATGTTTAAACATACCCTGTGATTAATCAATGTGCATATCACATAGCTGTGCCTGTTTCTTCTTCCGTTAAAAGGTACGGTAGAGCGTACAGGCTTCTAAAGTTCGACAACTTGCATAAAAGAAGGCAAGGGAGAGCGTGTGGCACGGTCTTGCTATCGTTTTGCCAGCCATGGTGCTTCATCTGAGTAACTCCGTGTGGGCCAGTGGGTTGTGCAGAGAGACTTGTTGAGCGGTTTCTGGAGATGAATTGTCACGGCCATTTGTTCCTGGAGTGACTGTCCAGGAATAGTTCTCCTGGCGCCTGTGGGCTTAGATTAGAAAGAAGACCGTCCTTGGGTTTGGTTGTTCTCATCTGGTATTCGGCAAGTCAGCTTAAGGAGCAAACAGAAATGCTAGGAGAACACATTACAAAGGAAATGAAACATTTCTTGGGAAGAACATTCCGTCCTCCTGGTAGAGAATCAGGTTGAGTGCATGACATGTTCCGCAACATAAAAATTGTTTAAAAATAAACAGACGTTGTAATTTTCTGTGTTTGGTTTACATGTGAAGGGCAACTAAGTATTTATTCTTTTAGCAAGAGTACTAAATGTAGTAGTTTAACTATAGTCCTCATATTTTACACTGACATTGAAACTTGTTTGTTTTATACACGTAAGCCTTTCTTTACCACCTTGAAGATAGCATGATCCAAGCCTAACTTGCGGAAAGAATATTTTTTTCTATTAGCAAAGCTCCTCTCTGCCAGTGAGTCCGCAGGGCCATGCAGCACTCAAGGCTTGGCACTGGCACAGAGAACCACATTAACTTTTCATGGCTACTTTCACTGTTGGAGAAGGAATGCAAGAGTCTCCAATTAATGCCTGCGACCTGGGTTCTCCTCTGATACGAGAGGGTGCGGGGGCTGAAAGCCTGTCGCCAGGGCTAAGTGGAGCGTCTTTTAAAGTCAAGCCAAAAGTTCATTAAATTTTAAAAATTTCTTTGCTTTTGTTTCAACTTAAAAGGTTTTTGACCCTAGGCAAATTGTGCAGCTTGAAAACTTTTTTCATAATTTAGTAAATGGCTAGTTGTCCTTCAAATATAGGAAGACTTTTAATATATAGTACGCTATTTGTATTTCTAATCTAATCTTCCGCTTTCTTATCTTATATTGTAACTATACAGTCATGTATTAAGGATTTTCTTTAGTAAGGCAAAATAAAGCCATATTCTAGGCATTGGAAGAGAATAAATTGAGCATATATTGTATATTTACAGACATTAATATGAATATTCACATAATTTTTTTATATATTCACATATATTTGCATGCACGTACTTCGCTTTTTTTCCCACTAGGTGGTGACGTCCCTGAAAAGGGATTTATTAATTATTGTATTTCCTATGACATGCAGTGCAAAGCTGTGGTCATTATCAGTATCGAAAATAATTCAGAGATTAGCTGCAAAGACAGAGGATGAGAAAAATCATTTTCACAAAATTTGCAAGGCTATTACTGAAGTACATATCATAATACATTGCCCTTTCTCTTGAGATGATCAGACAATAGCTCAGATCTTTGACTCCTGTAGTCTAATCACAGACCTCGACATTTAACCAACAGAGAGTAGTGTGACTTTTTCATCATGGCTTGTTGGTTGTTTTCAGGTCACTCTCATTACTCCTGATCAATCAGAATTAGTGCCTCCCAGGACCTACAGGTGAAGGTTATTTTCTTTAAAAGAAATGCTCATCATTTCTTTAGTGTGTTTGTCTCTTTTTCTTTAGCCACTGTGCTATTTTCAAGACTTTGGGTGCTTACTAAATACTAAATGATGATTCTTTATTGACCTTACTGGATTTGGGGAGCTTTCAGATTTTTCAGAGAAGTATTTTAAATGTTTTGTGATCTTTAGAATTTTAAAATAGAATTATGATGACCTTTTCAAAGCAAGAAAGTGGAAAGTTATTCTGATCTGAAGGCCAGGCACTTAAAACTGGTCTGGTCTTTCTTTCATTCATTAATTACATGTAAGTGGATACAGAGAGCTGAAGCTTTTATTAATTTGAATGTGTAACACTTGTAGGAAGGGTACTATTATAAAGCACAAAGGTGGCCTCCATGCCATGTACTGCAATGAAAAAAAATTAAAAATACTGCCTCTGAGGCTAAAATAGGTAACTTACATTTTCACCATCTTTGCCAAGAAATTGTTGATTGCAATTACAATGCTTGTAAATTTATTGTGGTTTCATTATCCTAGGTCACACCTGTATAATCTAAGGCGGTCTTCAACCTCAGTATTTTTAACTTAATTATGTCTGCATAGGCCAAAGGTCGCTTTTATTAGTTATTTTATTTTTTATGTTATGGCTGGCTCATCCTGCTCTGGGGAAGGTGGTGGCGCAGCATGTGGTGCTGGGGATTGAACCTCGGTCCTTGTGGTTGCCTAAGCTTGCTTAAGGAGACGCTTTAGACCGCTGAGCCATCTCACCAGCCCCCAAAGGTCACTTTTATATGGAAAGTTCTACATTCACAGTTCTCAAGAAATAAGATAGGCTTATCTTTCAGGAGAATTATCTTTCTGCTTACCATTCACTAAAAATATTTTACATCTTTAAGATATAAGAGCAGGATGCTATATTATTTTTTATTTATTCATGTTTTTTGTTCTTTTGTGGTACTGGATCAAACTTGGGACCTTGTGCTTGCTAGGCAGGCACTTATACCACGGAGCTATCTCCCTGGCCCCAGAATGTTATTTTAATATCCAACAAGTAAGGTGAATTGTTGAGGAAATATATTTTTTTGTTGTTGTTGTTCATTTTGTAATGAAATGATTGAATTTTCAATTTTAAATTTTCCTGGACTTAAAAATGACAGTGTCATTAATTTATCATATAAATTATCTATCTTTACTTTTGTTACCTGAGTTCATAATGCCTACCTTATTCTAAATAATAAAGATTCCTTAGAAAGCCTTACATTATTTTCAACATTATAGTTTCCTGATTTCGAATTCACTAATATGAAGGATGAGCGGAAGTTTTAGCAATTAATTCTCAGTCAGGAATTTTTAAAAATATGCACCAGAGCTGGTCATTAAGTAAAAGCTCTATCACCTTTTGGGTTGATTAATACTGGAGCTGTAGGCTAGAGGACTGAATCTGGGGATCCCATCAAATAGACCAAGAAGAGAATGGTAAGTAGTCTTAGTAACAGAGGAAAGAATTTAGTCCATGAAGATACATTCGGAAGATACAGGGAAACCAGCCTTATTTTTAGGGACATCAAAGTCAGCTTTAGGACAGAATAGACAGAGAACTGGGGCAGCGGGCAAGACAGATGCATAATTCAACGGTCTCTTTCACACTAGTCTGGTTGATGGTGATCAGTCCAGTATCTGAGGTGGCTCCAGAGAAGTTCTTAGCACTTGAGGAGTCCAAGGAGGCCATCACAGTGGGCAGGAGCAGCCTGGGAAGACACAAAGCCACAGGGCCCCCAGCAGCAGGCAGGACTCACTGTCTGGATGCCTGAGGCCAGCATGCCCAGGATTAACTGTGAGAATTGGCAGGTGGGTTGCTCACTTCTGGATTTCAGTTCTCCAGGGTTCCGTAAAAAAAAACAAAATGAAACAAAGCACAACACAAAGAAACAGAGTGAATGTTCTGCATCAGCTGGTATTTAGCTTGGGCTCTAAAAAGTGTCAGCTGTCTGATGCCAGAAAAAAAGATAATGTGGCTACAGCTATCCCAGGCAAAAAAAAAAAAAAAAAAAAAAAAAAAAAAAAAAAAAAAAAAAAAAAAAAAAAAAAAAACAGGCCACAATCACTGCAGCCATGGAGTTCCACTGTCAGCCTTCTTCCTGGGGAAATAACAAGAAGCAGCCCTTGACCTGCTGCTTTACAGTGAGCATGGATAACTTGGAAGGAAGAAAGAGGGAAGGAAGGAAGGAAGGAAGGAAGGAAGGAAGGAAGGAAGGAAGGAAGGAAAAGAAGGGGGTAGGCAATCCCGTTCCCAGGAGACAGTTGCCCATGCAGGGGTTGGGGAGAGTGGAGGTCCTTTCTTGGCATAGGGCAGCTGTTCCCATTATGGGTGAAGGACTTTTTGGGGGGTGATTTGTCTTTAGAGGCTATGTTGGAATCCTAGGTAACTGTAGTTCCTCCATGTATTCTTGAGCGGAAATATTCATATATGTTCTAATGCATGCCAACTCTACTTCAATGTAGTATTTGAAGGGAGAAAATTGAGCAATTACACTAATAATTTCCATTTTCTAGAACGTTCTAGCTTTTTTCAGAAATACATACAAAGCTAACTAGTTCATATCGCAGAAAAACAAATTTATGATCTCATAGATCAGTGACTGAACATTAACCACATAGATGTCTTCAAATAAACAGACTGTTGAAAAAATAGAACCACTTAATACCTGGTAAGGTGTTTTAGTTGAGTATATTGTGCTTATAGTGAGAAGACAATGAATGAAAACTGAATTCTGTATGATAAAATGCTAGTTTTAACCTTAAGGTAACTTGGAAAGTGTTTGATATCAAAATATGTTTTACTTATTGTTTTACTGTCTTGATTTTTCTGGGTAAGTAAATGGATTCTTTTTCCTCTGAATTATATTAGAATTTATTTGAAATCTGAAGTTGTGATCCAGTGTCGTAATTTTCTTGCATCATTTGGTGCCAAGAGTTCAGAATTTATGCGGAAATATATATGCTTCAGATATCTGCATTAAAATATGTCTTTGAGAAACGTAGTTGGTTAATAATTTGGACTGGTCATGAGTTGTCAAGATAAAATTGCTACAATTGAAGAAACTGTACTGACCCATTTTAATAATCATAGAATTTTATGTTTTAAGAGATTTGATTTAGCAGTTCATGTGGGGACTCACACTATATGATACACTTTTATTTTGTTTTTCCATAAGTTTTAGGCAATTAACTGTTTTTCGTAACGTTGAACACATCCATGTAAGTGTACCATCCAGTTGGTAGGGGCGTGTAGCTAAATTGGCCTTTTTTGGAAGGGGATTTAAGTGACGGAGTATGGAGTTTGGGGCTGTCTCTTTTTGGAATTCAGAAACCGTAGAGTGAATATGTTGATGTGCTTGAGTAATCAGGAAATAAGCACTGCTTTTGCAACTGATTCATAGACATGACCCTAAGCAGGAGGACAAGGATAAGGAGGGTAAGGGAGACGAGTGAGTGCATTGGAAAATGAGATTTAACATGCAGAGGTTAGGACAATTTTCCCGTAGTTTAAAGAATCAGTCACTTTTTCTGTTAGGTTACTTTTGAAAGAGTAAAGTATGTAACTGATAGATTGTGTCTCACTATACTAATATATGTAAATGGTTACAGACTTCCTGGAGAAATCTGTATTTTCCTCTGAGACTTCCTTCAGTGATATTTGTATTTAATATGTTTTAAAATTATTTTCAGAAACTGACCTTGCTAATTTGACATTAGTGATTTTAACTGTAAGCAAGTGAAAACGAAATAGGTAATGTTTTACAAGATGGAACATTTCCTCACTGCAGCTTCTATTTTAGGCTTCAATTTTCCTTTCTTTTTTTTTTTTTTTTTCTTTTCTGGTTCTGAAGAACTCCAGCTTCCCTACTGTTGCATCTTACATAGATTCATGTTGAATATGTATTTCCCAGCATCCAGAGATGCTGATTCAGTGTAGTTGGTGACAGGTGTCTCAATGACAAAGGCAGGAGGCCTTTAGGATCTTCAGTCTGGGAGTGTCAGGATGGGATGACACAGGCCCATGCTGACAATCTGAAATGAAGGCTCTCGGCATAATTGCTTTTCATTCAAAAGTTAAGAAATGCAGCTGCGCCCTCTTCACCTCCAATTCCTGCAGTCTTCAGGCAAGGAGTAGAGGGTTGCCGCCTTCATGTCTGAGTTTAGGTTTCTTCCTTGAAAGTAACTAAAGATCAATGAACTTAGTGCCATGCTAGTTGTAGCTAAACTTAGCTGAGCCAAAATAATGCACTTAGCCTGGGAAGAAATCTAATATAAAGAGAAATACTTTGTGTTCTTATTTATAAAGAACAAATATCTCTTTCCCTTTAGTGGCAGGGCACACAGGAACTGCAGCAGCTACCTCGGGTGAATCAGGAAGACATAACAAAAGGTGGAGAAGATGCTGACTCCCTCCAGAACTGACTCTCAGTATTTATTCAGATGACAGAGGCAGTACATTAGCTAAGGATTTATAGGAATCTATTAACTCTTGTACATGTGATGTAGATTAATTGCACTAAAGGAATACATTTGTCCCTGAATTGCTTCTAGCATTGTGTGGACAAAAGTGTGGGCAAACAGACTCCAGTTAATTATTTGAAAATATTAACTGAAGCAAAGCAATGCTAGTCTTCAATGTGTTAAAAATCAAGGAATATGTATTGATCAGGGTTTTACTTAGAGGAACAGAATAGATATAATATAAAGAATGGATATTAACACAAAATATACAATCTATAAGGAATTATAAGATTGGCTTACAATAGTCAGCCACAGAGTCAGATGAGGAAGCGCACACAGGGCGTCTGCATGCTCTGGACTGAAGAATTCAATCCCGAGGTCTGGACTTCACTGCAGGACTCCGTGTAAGTCTCTGTCAGCTGATGGGTCTGCGATGGAAGGCTGAAGTGTCTTTAATGGACGCTGAAGAGTCTGCTGACAGATGGCGAAAGATCCAAGCTGGAGGCTGAAGAGTCTGCACTACAGGCCAGACGATGAAGTCCAGTCTGAATGTGAAGACTGAAGTTTCTCCGACGAAGTGAAGTGGTGACTCCTTCAGCCCTTTTTATGCTCAGTCATTCTGACGTGGGCCCATTGTGCCCTAGGGTGGAACCAATCATACCCCAGGATGGGCCCTTGATCCCGCTCTAGGGAGAAAGCCAATCATATCCTAGGCGGACCCTGCTCACGCTCCAGGGCGGAACCAACTGTACCCCAGCATGGGGCTCCCACCAACAGGGAACAAGGCCGCTGAGTCATTCAGCCAAGTTGACACATTGTATCAACCACTACAGAATATTTAATGTGACATAGTAATTCTTCAGATGAGTTCACTACTTGTTTTTTACCTGAATATAGCTGTATCTAATATAGCTGTTTATAAACAGTACATAATCCAACTCTTCACAGTTTGCTAAGGAAGCTTTTGTCAAAATTTCCTACATAGCACTTCAAATTATGAAGCAAAGATTTCCATAAATGAACATCATTACAATCCCAGGGCTCCTGGCTACTGGAATTAGTTTTCAGATCCACCGCTGTGTCCAGCTTCCTGAGGACTGTTAGTCTGGATGACCACTAGACCTAGAGTAGTATCTCTGAATTTTACTGCTGTCATGAACAAATGAAGGCAAACTGATATCAGTTGTGCTAATCAAGTGCACGTCCGTGGCCCAAGATTTTCTTACTAAATGCAAAGGAAGACAATGCTTGAGCTGAATAATGTGCCCGACCATCATTTTTCTGTCTGACCATGCTGTGATAAAATAGAGATGGGAAGGTTTAGTAATACTGAAGCTAGTGGTGAGCTTAGTATATGATATATAGCAAAACAAGAAGTACCTTCATACAAGTGGACTTGAACACTAAACCATCTACTAATTACAGGATATAATTAACAAGATTTTTGTAAGCTAATCATGGGTAGCTTCAAATCACTAGCTTGTACTAGAAGCTCTTGTGTTTTT